>BMAO01026295.1:0-48825 GCA_019973975.1 Trichonephila clavata | reverse complement strand
GTTACGTATTGCTATATATAAAACTTTGCAACTTAGTTAATTTCACAAACTAATTTATAAATCCATATTGAAATCAAGAAGTTGCGTAAAGTAAATATGTCTTCCAGTATTATTGTATTTTACAGGTTAAGAATATACCAATTGTTGTAATTACTTTAACACTGCACTCAAATATATCGGGGAAATTGGAAAAACTCTTGCATTATTGGTGTGATTTTATGTAAAGGAGAAATATATTTCCCTTAATGATAATTAAGGCAATTGCTTATCTTTATATTTAAATAATAACTGTTCAAAATTCAGGCAAGATCATTTATAATATAACAATTATGATTTAAATTAAATTAAAATTTTTCTGAACACATAAAATCACCATATACTTTAAAGATCTTATTTACTTAATTTTTCAGCAACAAGACATTCGAATGAATGGGATCATGATTATTGTAGAAATATTTATTTTTATTAATATCACTATTTAATATCTTATTTGGTTCAGGGGAAAGAAGAAATATAGATGCAAATACAAATTTTAATGAATTACTAAAGATTCATCGATGCAGTTACAGTTAGAAGTCACAAAGCAGTCAACACAAAGGAGACTTATCCTGAGAGAGATAGAGAAAATAAAGTGAGTCATTTTCCTCAGATGGTGGAAATGAAATTTCACTTGGTAGCGCCACTTATGTTGTTCGATACGTTGAAGATAATGCACTAAATGAAATAAAAGAACCTTATGTGCCTGGAGGTAGATGGGTATACACCTCCTCGTCCTGTTTTGAATCAGAACATTGATCGTTGTTCGGATCGTCTCTTTCATGTCTCAGAAGATTTCGATAAGGCAAAAAGGTTTGGAGTTCAATCGCCATATTTAAACTGATAAATTTGATGGTTGAAAAGCCAGAGTGTTAGAGGACAACAGCTTTTTTTCAGTCTGCCAAAGAAGGAATAAAATGATGGTAGTTGTGGGGTGTTGGTAGAAGGAAAAGTGGATGAGAGAACAGAGTTTAAAAATAGATACCGAACATTGTGTCACATTTAAAGTTAACTTTTCCTTAAGGATGTGTGTAATATAAATGAATGAGGTTTTATTAGGATAAAAATGAAAATTTTAGTAATACAAAACAAATATGTTAGTAATACAGCGTTATGTAATTTTTGTCTTGTGATCAGTGTTAACCTTTAATTACTAGATTGGTGATGCGATTCGCTCCCCAATGCCAACGTTTTTCACAGAGTCACGCGTATAAAGAATATAGGGAAAAGAAAATAAATAAGCAAATTTTCTGAATAAATAAATCCTTTCATATAATGTCAGGTCCCTTTTATTGCATTCTGCTGAATGTTTTACTGATAGCAGCACAAAAAAAAGGATCGTATATCGAAAAGTGACAGGATATATATTGCATCAGTTTTATTTTTAATTGACAAATATTTTTCATGTCTGATTTGGTATGATTGCCATATGCCAACCGCCACAAATTGGTTATATCTGCAGTAGTCCGGCGATTGACTATTATAATTTACTTGTTTGATCGACTTTTTATGTATCAGTAACGCAGTTGTGGGCATTTCAGTTCAGAAGCTGATAGTAATAATTTTGCGTTCCGTGTAACACGTATTACTTTTGCTTGTTCAAAGATTTACATTTCTCCGAGGAAGCGTTTTAAGATAATCGTTCTGAACAAACACACTTATGTGACTGTGAGAGATATAACAACGGCAGTTGGTGTGGGAAAATCAAGTGTTTCAAGAATTTTAAGAGCATGCCACATTCCGCAAGGGAACATAATTTCATGAAAAGAAAAGAAAATAGACCCAAGGAATCTATCAAGAACTGATGTACCCTGATAAGAAATTGCAATAGCAAATTCAAGGAGAAAAGCACTCTGAAAGCGATTTATTAGAAAGGTGGTGTTGAAGGAATACCAACTATACGCAAAGTTTGGTTCTTCGTGTCAACAAACTCATAAAAACAATTTCTAACTCAACAAATGATAAAAAATGCTTATCAGGCGCCGAAAAATACCGATCTTGGACTGTTAACTAATTGGCGGTAGAAGTAAATTTTCAATAATGAAACACCTTCATTTGAGCGGGATCCAAATGAAGTACAATGAAGCAAAGTGAAGGTAAATCTGCTACCAGATCCTATTCCAGAACAGAACACTAAAACACCTTCTGAAAGCGTTTTGGGTTTTTCACAACAAATGGCAATAGGAATTTGGTTCTGAAATGGCTGATGAATTTGTCAACACATGGAAAATTCATGATAACATTTACTGAAATATTTCAACAGACTTGACTCTTTTTGTCACAATTAGAGATATCAGTCCAGAATTATATGAGTGGTAAATACAAGTGCTTGTTTGCCTGGTATTTCACCAGACCATAATTTATTCAGAATTTGCTGTATCTCAAAAATCAAGCGCCAGAATAAGATGAATCGCACAAGAACAGATGATAAAATTACAGTTGCGTAGTAGTCCTTCACGATAAGGTCGAAAGCAGAACTGAAGTTAATGACAAACGTGTCCAAAGATAATATTTCTTGATAAAAGAGAATATACTATACTAATATAGAGATTTTCAGTTCACTTAAGATGATATGTAACAATTAAAGTTATGGTTCTGGAAAATTTTCCCGTTTGTCCCAATTAATTCAAACAGTGTATTACGTTCGTGGCACATAACGCACCGGTTGAGTGAAACTGATATATACCAGTAATTTAATAGATTAATTTGAATAAATAATGGATTCTGCAGTTAGAAGCAATTATTAGACCGTGTATCTAATATAAAAATTTTCACATTGAAAATGCCAATACTATTAGATAATTATTTAGACTAATAGTTTGATAAAAGAATTTTGAATTTCACCCTATACATAAAGAAAATATACCATCATGCCAAGAATGTAATGAATTTTTCTATTATTTAGTAAAGAAAATAAACTAATAAATGAGGACCACCTGATGGTATTTAGGGTCTTTTGGATCCTCCCATGAGGAATTTACGACCCTGGTCATTGGGCTAACACATCCACGTCTTAAATTTTAGCAATAATTCGAATTTGTTTTTTTATCCAGAAGTTATAGAATTTAAGCATTGTTCGGTGTTGATAAAGCTCTGTTCTTTTTGTAATAATTTAACTAGAGGAAGAACGATCTCTGGTTACCAGAATGCCACTTAATATGACTGGTGTTTTCAAAGATTTGTTCTCATAAAAAAAATTTGATTCATAGTTTTAAGCATAACGATAACGGTATTTCTGTAGTTTCATGTTATATCTCATTTTAATTTATACTGTACACTTCATTTAATTCATAAATTCCTTTGAAGAGAGTTTTATCGTATGTTAACTTTTAAACTGAAAGGTTTCTCATGCGTTAATCTTACTCTGAAAGACAAAGTTATGTTTCTATATTTTAGAAAGAAAACAAAGAAAAACCTTTTTATGTTTTCATAGTCGTCGATTTTTGACGTAGTAGCGGAAGAAGGCGAGTAGTACCGTGAAGTAACAAGCAGAGCAATATCTAGGCAACTCCTGAAGCATGTTTCGTTTTAAAAATTGTGGGTAAAGAAAAAGCAATTTTGCTATGTTAACATCGCAAAAATAAGCCCTTCCCCGACAGTTACTGGTGATGACCCGCGAATGTTAAGCTATTGAGTTACGAGGACAACACAAATGCACCATCAAAATCTGCACGTTAAGTTAACGCGACGACAGATAGCTAATCCAAATAGAGGGTCTTCTATAGGCGAAAATGTTCTAGTGAGTGAGGAGCATTAATGTCACACTATTCAGCAACTCGCCTGAGAGTATATGATGAGGGTGATGAACTGGCACCACCTCTCCTAACAACACCACAATAACAACAACAACAGAGGACGTTTGAGTTCTGATTTAAGGCATCAAAGTTTCTGCAGTGAATAGCCACAGTTTGGAAGAGAATTGAACTCATGACACGCTGGGGAAGTCAGAGTCTGCATCTTATCCAATAGGTAATGTTTGAAAATCGGAATTGGAACCCAATACTTACAGAAATTACGCTGGTCAAAAGATCTGCGATCAGGCAACTACATGTTCATGAGACCAACATCTTAGTTTAAATAGATTCACGTTTTCAGTCAAAGTTGTATTAAGTTAGGTAAACTTTATTTTTGTACCCGAGTCGACCACCAAACACGAAACCTATATATTTGTCAGCTTAAATCGATATCGTAATGTCTTTGCTGGAGAGTAGAAAATATAAGACGGAGGAATGTGAAAAAAATTGTACGGACCGATGAGAGACGTTTTATATTTTTACAAATGATGTCAGACAAAATATTCGTTGGGATCAACAGAACAACATGAAGCTATCCAGATTTCATACAAATCAGTCGCAGGCTGGAGTGTAAGATTGATTATCTGGGGATATTCTGCTGAATAGGATTAGTTCCTTATTACTTTCATGTAGGGTAACACAGAACTGGAAATGAGAACTTATTTCCTGTAGAAAAAGTTGTTAAACCATTTATGGTGGTTAGTTTTCAATACGGATATATCAGAACGACGATAATGCTACTCATCGCACCAAAACTGTTACAGACCTGTTTGTTCCAGTATAAAACATAGCGGTGGTATTTCACTTGAAATGTTGTTAAAATCCTGATATGAGAACAATGAATAACCTAATAACTTAATAAATGTTAAAGAATCCAACATGTTCAGCAGCATGATCTGAAACCCTGTATCTTTTAGCGTTGGTTTCATCAGTACCAATGACGAGTTAATGTCATAGAGAAAAAGGTATGTATCAAATATTAGATATGAAAACAAGTTCGAATTAATAGTATGTTATGCCAGCTATTTTGCTGTTAATTCAAAATACTGGAAATTATTTTCAGCAATCCATACAATTTATTAAAGGTCATGTTTTGCTCTCATTAAAGTTATCATATGGTCGCAGGATATCGCTCAATACTTTCCTGCGTTTCAGATATATAAAATAATATGAAAATACCTTGGTAAACTAGGTAACAAAATTTTCCCTAAACAAATAAACAGGCTGAAAAATATTGTCTGACGTACAAAGAGTATCAATACTTATTGTAGCAGTACAGCCTAGAAGAAAAGTATGCATATAAGCGCATTCGCCGACGGTTCAGTCGTTTGGATGTTTCGGTTAATGAATATATATCCTTTTTAAATGGGGATTAGAAGTGGTAAAACTTAAGAGTGGGATTCCGAGAAGATAAGCATGAACACTCTTTAGCGTTTAGACTTTCCTGATTATTGTCAGTGTTGCGTCCAAAGTATTTTATCTAAATTTTTGATTATGATTATTCAGGCCTTTTCTGTTTATGATGAAAGAAAATTTTATAGAATATCACCAGTGGTCCTTTTTGGGATGTGAATATTATTTATTCTTCACTTTGGTTTAATCCATTTAAAAAGAATTTTATTCCATATTTCCGTTGAAGATTTTATCCGCACATTCTTTGTGTTCTTTGAAAACAAAATGGTTTCGTTCCTTTTCTTAGCAAATTATATTTATGACTGAGCGAGTTTAATAATTAATTAAATGAGATGTAGAGTCGAGAAGAAGCGTATTATAATACGGTTCTTAAAACATTTTCATTTAGAAGTATTTGATTTTTAAAGTTCATGCTTAATTATGAAGTTTTGTTGCAAAGAAATTACACCTCTTCGTTCATTAAAATATATTAGTTTGTTGTTATTTCAGTTCAAAATGTATAAATTGAAAGTTGTTCAACTTATTTGAACTGATTTAAATCATCTATATTTGCGAATTTATAGGTAATCAAAACAAAATTTATTCATGAAGTTAACAGCTATTAAAATTTTAATGTTATTTCATCGGGTGGGGCAAAATTACGCTTCTTTATTATTTAAATTATAAATAAATATTTTTTCTGAAACAGTTGCAATTTAATTCCATGGTATTTTGCTTGTCATAAAGTGTTCGGAAATTAATCTATACCATATAAAATCATTAATCTAGATTGCAAGTAAAAGAAAAGACTTAATTTGTTTGTTTGATATTTAGACGAATACAGGTTGTCTCATAATTCACCTTATCTTTCAGTGTTGATAAAACAGAGAATACAGCAAAGAAGATATTTTGAAGCAGATAATTTAATTACCTGCTGCTTTATTTACGTGTGTAAAAGTTTACAGTTGTTAGAACAGATATTCCGTCCTCTGCCGCCATACTACTCAAAATGGTAATGGTTGACAGCTCGTGCTATCCTTTCCTGCAGTTCTGCTACATCACGAGGCAAAAATAAAAGGATGAAAATGCTATTCGGACAAAACGTTTGTCATAAACGACTTTGGAGGAAGTAATTTGTTGAGTAGAAGGGGGTAGGAACTGACTGTCACGATGCTTGTAATCAATAATATCCCATCCGGTAGGTAAAGTTCCTTGCTGTATTCAGTAGTAGGTGTATGGTGTACTGAACAAACAAATTTTTAATCCACTTTATAAAAAAATTAACAAAATATAACAATATATAATAAGAGTACACTGTAAAATTACTACATAAATTTAATTGTTTCAGTGATCGCCGTTTGCAGCAATGGAGAGAACAAACGCTTGCAGAAATTTCAACAATGAGCCTCAAGTCTTATCACCTTAATCTATACCATTCCCGCAGAAACAAGCTTAGAGAGTCTAAAGTTTTGTATGGTTATGCAGTCTCTTGGACTCCTAAATGGACCATATACCGTAATCCATGAGATTGAGATCCGGCGAGTAGGTAGCGCTATTCTTCATATGGCGGCGGCGATATCAAGTCTGTGCAACGCCCTGTATCATTCTGTGCCTTGGCCTTGTGAGCTGATGCAGAGCCTTGTTGAAGCGTCCACTTACTTCAAAGCTTTTTAGCGCTCACGTAAGTACAACAGTTTCGAGAATGTTCTCTGGTACACTTTTTGATTGATTTAATGCCTCTTCAAAACCAAAGGAGTTTTACACTGTACAACACCCGCGATTATGTGAGATCGACTTTGGATATTGGCGTTATTCAACAATTGCCGAATGATTGGAGCGCCCACAGACCAGATTCAATCGTTTGGGAGTTGCAGGTACTTTCTGAACTGTAAAGAGCCTCATCAGTGAAAAGGCGGAATTTATCGCTGACTTGTGCCTGTCTCAAAAGTTTTCGGCATCTTTAGAGCCGTACGAGTTTTCATTGAGGAGTTGAAATTTTCGCAACGTAAGGCCAGTCCAAGTCTGCTTTACATATATTCGTCTCACTGATTGATATTATATACTCATGTCACGAGCGATTTTCGCGGAAACCATCGGATTCCTCTGACTCGCTTTGATGGACTTATGATTCATTGAAGTGTTTATAGTGCATTGCCCACTTTCTGGGACGGCAACCCTTATTTCCAAGTTTTGAAACAGCAATTGCATCAAACACTGTTTGCCGAGGTACAATAAGAAAATGAACGACTTTCACTTTTCTTGCTGAAACAACTCTAAAATAGTAGACCTTGTCGATATTAATAAACACGTAAATTAAAGTACAAACTTAAGAAATGTATTAAAATATTTATTATTAAAGGTGGATAAAGAAACATGAAAATATGAATTAAAAGGAAATTTGTTAATTTATTCTAGAGAAATTTGTCCGAGTTTTTGCCGCATGCACCGTAATTTAATCTAGTGCTCCGAAACCCGGGAGGGAAGTAGGAACAACCCCGTATATATAACTATGAAACAGCGCGTTATTTTTCTTGCGATATTTCGAAGTAAAAATGAAATGCGTATGTCCTTCCTGTGTTGTCTATGATGAAATTCTGAAATTTTTAAAGTTTACATTATATGTTTTCAGATCAACATGAACAAATTTATGAGGATTAAAATCCTATCGCGGTGTTAGAATTTTGCTTAAAAGAAAGTAGAATTCATTTAACAAGAAGTAATTTTTATAAAATTTATTATTTGTTAATATTGCAATCTGCAGCAAAACGAGATTCTATAATAACTCATGGCGATCCTATTATTATAGACTAATGTGTTCTATATTATATATTTCTAAACATAATAATAATAAACTAATTGTAATGCATTCTACTTGTAAAATGCACACAATTCAAATTATCATTGGGTACATGTTAACACTTCCTTTTTCACATACAATGATTTTCAGTAAGAAATTTATTTTATGCGTATATTTTTAAATAAAATGCATTCTGTATACTTATGGGCCTTATTATTGTTGATAAATATGTCCTTAAGAGAGAGAAAGTTTCTACAAGGTGGGAAAATTAGCAATGACGATGCATATCAAGGATATTAATAGGCTGAAAGTCATATGATTGCCGTTATAGTGAGCTTAGAACGTCTCATGAGTTTTTGAACTGATTGGTTAGAAACACGCATTATTATGCGACTGTCACGTCACATGAATTTATGGATCCCAACAAAGTGAAGATTTAATTATTACGTGAAGAATTCAGAGCAGCACCGCTGCGTTTTCCACCTAATAGAGAAGTTCAAATGTAACATTTACATGTTCCACTACAGGATGGATATTATTGTCAACAGGATACCAACCCAAGATTCGATTTATATAACGCCTATGATCATTCGGTTATCCGGACACTAATATTTTAAAACATAAATATGGTTAGCATATAATTAATAAAAAAAACATGAAAAGATGGCTAAGTCAGCAACTTAACTTGAACCCTAATTTATGACTTAGAATCACAATGTATTATTTTGCTTAACATAAAATATTCTGAAGAACAGTTTTATCCATTAAGTGGTTACATTTTTTAAAGAAATACGTCATTCGAATTTAGTAATAAAGAAAGTATAAATATACTTTTAAAACTAAGCTCAATTATTGGTGAAAGCGGAAGTGAAATTTAGCATATTCAAAATTCAAAAGGAGTTAGCTGATGCATTTAATGCCATTAAATACTATAGACTCGTTGGTGATATAAATAAACATATAATTATTATTTGTAACCAGTCGATCAATCCTTAGATCTGAAGTTCAATGTAATAATTGGTAATAACATATAATTAATTACATTTTGTTAACCAAACTATCAGTATAATGGGAATAAATTAAAAACTTGAGGAGTCAGCTTCAATTTTCATGTTGGTTGAAGGCAGTTCATGTAAATGTCAGCGTTTATTTGCGGTGTTCCATAAAGCACTGAAATCAAATATTTATCGCTGAAGAATAGCCTCAGACTTGTAACATTATTGGTCAGTTACTTTTATTTGATGGTGATCATTAGAACATAAACATCAGAACACATAATCCTCATATTTCCACGATGAGGACAAACTGGAAATCAACCTTGGCAAATAAAAAACCTACTTTTCCTTTTACTAACCTCATAAACTCAAAGCAAAAGAGGTTTTTCTTCTGTTTTACATTTTGTAGGTAAATTTTGACCAGCAATGCCAAACAACTTGCAGTTCAGTGCAAATATTTAGTGTTCTTTATATTGGTTCAAAGAAGGACAGGTGCTATTTCATTGTCTTTGCGTCAAGGGTTTTGCTTTGCAAAAGAAGACAGAAATAAAAATCACTTTAGCGAAAGAAAAGGGGTAAAAAAGGAAACTTGAATTAGTAGACACTTTTGTTCACCTAAAGTCTAAACGTACTGATTTTTAATTATTATCATTTTAAGAACTCGTATTTCTACTGAACTTTATTTTAAACATAAATGTTTGTTCCTTATTACTCAGTTATTTTTACCCATATAACAGTTTAGCACTAACTTTTGGACTGAAATTTCTGTTCCTTTATTAGTTTTTTATCTAATACTAATTTTTTTTAAAATTATTTTCACAAATTACTGATTTGAACCATAAATTTCTCAATGAAATATTTCTGCTAAAGCACAGTTTTAAGTCAAAATATTTGAATGTGTTTAAAATGTTGGAAACCGATGTCTTCCTTTTTTCACACTATTTAAATCATAATCAAGACTCCATTTACACTAGATTATTTCCAAGTAAATCGTATTTAAATTATAATATAGCAATTAGAACAACGACTTACCGTTATATGTATTTTCACATATTGTCAAACTATCCTATATTTAAGTAAAATGGAAAATTATATTTAAAAAAAATATGCTGCATCGATTATTCTTGGCGTGTTTTTCTGTCAGACAATTTTAAATAAGTATTTTCTGGCTGTTGTGTTGAAGATCTCCTTTTGTTTACTTGATTGCCTGTTGAGTTGTTATTAATACTACTCGATCAACAGTATCAGGTTAAGTACCACGAAAATTCATCTTGACAGAGGACTATTTTACGTCTGCTGTAAGCCGTATTTTTGAGAACCATACAGGTCATAATACTATTTGGTTCCATCCCATCCCTCTGTTGATGGAAAAATACCCTGAGAGGTATTTAGGTCTCCTAATTCACTCTCTCATCCAATGAATAGGCTTCTCGATGATCACTCACTTCTTGCTGACGAATATTTAGAGTGCACCAGGCACAATACATTTACATAAAAACGCATCTTTTCTTCTGGATTCGAACCCAGGTCCTATGACAAAGCAATCAGCGTCACTAACCATTAAACCTTCTGAGTGGCTGTTAGAATGATTATTTAATGACTTGCTATGTGTGAGTATTATCGGAGCATCGTGCTCATTATTCATCTGTTTTATTGGCCAAACCTGTTAAAGTTCCTTCTATTTTTGCTCACCTGTATTTCACTACGATAAGTCATTATTTCGTAGTTTTGATCCTTGATGAAATCATGAAGTCGACACCTGCAATGACACGCTTTTGCTATACATAGAGCAGTTATCCTCCCACATGTGGTGACAAGTTTGCCATATGATTTAATAATGCCCGTTCCTAGATTGAAGATAATCTGTTATGTTTCTTTTGAAGCTTTTCTATTGCAATCTTACTCAATCTCTATTCCTTTACTCTAATCCAAACCATCATGAAAAGGAAGATTGATCACTGATTGCTTTAGTATTCTGAAGAAACATGGGCGATAGACCCCTTCCTCTTGAATTACGCTCAACTGACGAGGACCTAAGCAGGAACCCCACTGCCCCACCTTCAGCACATACCCAAGTTCGCATGTTTAATATGCATTATTCCTGTAAGGGGCCTTGCGTACGGTTTGCTTTGATTGGACGACCTCGCGGTTTCTGGTCAAAAGCAACATACATGGTTTCGTAGATTTGTGTGAGTTACGAATATGAGATTATTATTTTAATCTATTTCTTAAATGAAATTTTGTATTTACTGGCAGTCCCCTTAATGTTCATTGGGGTAAATGAATGACCGAATAATAATATTCTCTAACACGTGAGTGCTGAAGTTGATCTTAAATGAATCCCTAAAATTCGTTCATTGTATCAACTGTATACTGTAATTATAACAGTTTTTGCACTATAATGTAATGTGTATTGTAGATGGATCATGTAAATTCGAGCCGCGATCAAGTGACGAGGGTAACAACTGAGCAGGCACCCGTTCTCAAAACTTCCACACCAATTATTGTGAGGCAATGAGAGCGAATGAATTAATGCATTATAGCACCTTCTACACAATGAGTCTTCAAAGGCACCAGGACTCGAACCTGCAACACGCTCTACGTCATCAAAGTGGGAAATTAAATAAGGATTATGCTTGAAAATTATAAATTAAAAAGAAATATAAAATGTTAGCTATTCTATTACATTCGATATTTCTTTAAGCCTTACTTTGATAAAATGAATGATTATTTTTAAATTTTAACAAAATTCAATGAATTTATTTCTGCACATAACTTAGACATAATACTGCACACATATATATTGAAGTTGTTGTCTGCCGCTTCGCTGGGTATTTTCATGATGTTTTATAAATTTTTACTGCTTATATATAAGGTGTATAAATTTATTGATATCTAAGTCCTTAGCATTAAGAATTGATTGAAATGAAGTATACTTATACCTGTAACTGTCACCTAAGTATATAAAAGCAGAAGCATCATCTAATTTGTATTTTCTAAAATCTCTAAAATTTAGTATAGAATGATGTTTGCTCTTTCGTAACTCAAACCAAGTGGATTCTATCCGGTGGATCTCACCTGTAAATTGAACATGCAAGCCAAATTTCAAGTCTAAATTCAATGAAAAATAAAGTTTACTATCACATCCTCAAACCCGTTGAGAGCCAATCAACGTCCGCCGCTCTTGTTGATTTCACCCAACAAAAGAAAATCCAAATTATTATTAGTTCCAGCTCGAAAAGTAATTTTTGTCAATACAGTAACCCCAGCAACCCTGTAAACTTGATTTGTTTAAAATTATTCTAGTGGATCCTATTCTTCCATGCAACATGCTTAAATTTCAAGCATATATTCACACTGGCAAACAGAATTTTTCTAACTCCTGACCGTCAACATCCTTATATTACTGTTTACTGTTTATTAGAGGAATTTATTATGAAAGAACATGCTTACCAATTTTCGTTATAAATCATTAGTTTAAAATGGAATAATATTGATTACGCCTCTTAATCTATCAAAATTGAACTTAGTAGTTGATATTATTCGCGAAACCTATTTGGTAGCAATTTCATTTTACAGCGAATTGCTTATCACCTCCCCAAGACCGTGTCTAACAGTTTAAAATGGGATAATTATCTACCGCCACTTGACAAAACCCACGTTTTCACAAAACCCATTTTTATAGGGAATTGCATTTTATGAAAGGAATTCATGTGGCCCCAGCGACCGCAACCACCTGAAATGTAAAAATTATCAATAACGCCCCTACTTCGCAATGCCAATTAGTCGATTTTCAAACACATTTGTAGTGTATTTATCCTGAGAGGAATCTAACCAAATTTGAAGACTGTGAGTCTAATAGTTTAAAAGAAATAATTATATATCTGCTCTAACCCCCGCAACACTCCTTGAGGGTCAATTTTCCAAATCTCCTTTATTTTGTGGTGGATATTAATACCTATGAAAGAAACATTCCTACCACCTCAAGCAGTAGGTCAAGTAGTTTAAAACAAAAATATTTATCTCTTACGCTACTTAACTTCGCAGCGCCACTTAGAGTTCTGTTTTCAAAACTTATAGCCGATCTCTACCTATGAAAAGAAATCTATTTATCAAATATAAAGACCGTGCGTCTAATAGCGTTTAAAATGGAAATAATTATTTATAACGCTCTAAGTCCCGCAACGCCACTTACTAGTACTTTTCACGAAACCCATTTTAGTATCTCAATTTGGCATATGAGAATCTACGTTTCAAGACTGTACGTCTAATAACTTAAAATCGAATTTATAACTCTTAAACCTCCGCACCTGCAAATTCTTCCCAACCCGTTTTGTGGTGATATTTATCTATGAAAGAAACATTCACCAATTTCTGCCAGGTCATACTTTAAACAAAATATTATTCTTACGCCACTAATCCCTGTATTAATGCCTGATAGATGCCTTGTTTTCACAAACCTCTTATAGCTGATCGATTCATCACTATGAAAGAACGACGACAAACATAAAGACTGCGTTCAATAGTTTAAAATGGAAATAATTATAACGCTCTTAAGTCCCAACGCCACTTGGGGTATTTTCACGAACCCATTTAGCGTATTCACCGCCTTATGAAGGAATCTGCTTATTGTTTCGTTAAGATCACGTTCAGTAACTTAAAATCGGAATTTATATAACGCCCTACCGCAAGGCAACACCGCTTAATGAAGTCATCATCAAAACCCATTTTGTAGCGGATATTTATCTGGTGAAAGAACCACCTACCAATTTTCAAGCAGGTGGGTAGAAGTTAAAGTAGTTTAAAACGGATGGTTTATCTATTGTCTTTAACTGCAATGCCACTTAGAAGTCTGTTTCACAAAACCCGTTTTGTAATCAACCGATCATTATTTCACGGTGAAAGGAATCAATTTATTCATCAAATTTAAAGACAGTGCGTCAATACTTGAAAATGAAATAATTTATAACGCCCCTAAGCCCCCGTACTAAATTTGTGATTTTCAGCAACTCATTTTGTAGCGGATCTCTACTAGAAAGGAATCTGTTTACCCACTTCAAGACTGTACATCAAGTAGTTTAAACATGTTCACTATTTATAACGCCCCAACTTCGTAACGCCTTGCGTTTCGAATTTCGGAAAACTGTTCTTAGCTGATGTCTACTGTATAAAGAACATGTTCACCAAATTTCGTCTGTAGGTTGAATAGTTCCAGAGTTACTATCGTGATAGTCAGTCAGTGAGTGAGTCGTTTTTCCTTTATATATATATATATATATATATATATAATTCTGTATTAATATAACTCAGTTTCTATCCCAAAATATTCAGTGTTGCAGACCGAATCGTTGGTAACTATGATGCAATTTGATATGATAAGATATTTTTACAAATTTTTCTATTTTAAGAGGTTACCCTGTTTTCCTTCAAATATATATTTCATACAAAAAAATTACTGCTACAGCAGCTTAAACGTGGAGAAATTCTGATTAAATTAATTACAGCAAACTTGCTGGAAAAATAAAGAAAACAAAAAATTAGAATTATCTTTTTTTTTTTTGGAAAATTGTTGAAACAAAAGAGATATTAATTTTCAATTAAGAGAGTAATTAGTTTTTTTTAATTAAAATAACTTTGAAGTTTTTTCAAGTGCATATTAAAATTGTTTTAATGTAATTATTCACAGATAGCAATTTTTGATTAATAGTACTCGAAAGCAGTAAAAAATAAATTTAGAAATATTGCCTAATATCGAATACTTTTTAAACACGGATAGCACACAAATAGCAGCTTTAAATTTCTTTACCATCATTAATCGTTTTTAGTACTTAATTAATCGGAAGAAATGTTTTCGATATTTATATGTAACAATTCTTAAGAGCTAATTTAATTTGCATTCCAAATAAAAATATATCTACGTAAAATTTATATATTTCATAAACTTGTTGCAAAACAATGATAAAAATATCGCAGTTTTCTAGTTACAAATTACTTAGAATCATTAACTAAACACATAGAAAAACTCCTTTATATTTGAAGCAAATATAAATTGCGTCTATATAATTTCGCTCCTTATGAAGACAGATAAATAATACGTACATTCGGAAATATTGGACTCTGGTTTCATATTAATAAAACTTATATTTATTATCCGTAAGCGGTTTGTTAAATATTTTACTCTTTTCTTCTCTCGATTATTTTTACTCTGATTCATTCTTTCTATTTATGATGTTTCATAAAGATATGTGTGTCATTGTTTCATATTTAACAAAAAATATTTTAACGAGGGTCATTTTTTTCTTGTGAATTGTTATTTCTACTTTCTCGCTTTTATATTTGAAAGATATTTTAATCATGAGCTGTTTATGAAAAAGTTTATGCATTATGGATCTTCATCCAGATACTTTTATTGCTGTAGAATATAAAATACATTTGGAATTACAGACAAACTTAATTTTCTTAAACCTTTATTTTAAAGGCATAAAACAATGTAGGTTGAATTAATCGATAGAATAAATAAAATATTAATATGATACATGATTTACTCAGTATATGTGTCATTTCATGTGGCTGATTTATGTAGCTAATTTATTAACTGATTTTTAATAACTAGATTTTGGTACAGAATTAGATTGAATTTATGAAAAGTTATAAAATTTTCATTAACTGGATTTTTAAGGAATGTATACTATACAAAATTTTGACTGTTTTAAAGTCCTTATGTGTATAGTATGGCGTAAACAGTTTTGGGTTTATACACACAGAGAGAGAATTCTGGGTTTTCAATTTTTTAAAGAAAATTTAAGAATTCATGTAGTGTATTTAAATGCTACTTACAATAATCATTGATATATTACTCACTACAATCTAGGTTTAACAAAAATGTTTAATATAGATTTAATATAAATGATATTAGTTTTGTAATAACATAATTCATATTTGCAAAATATTTTTCCTGTGGTTTAATGTTGGTAACTTAAAATGTATAAATTCTAAATTAAATTATTTTTAAGAAAATAATTTACTTTGATTCAAAGATGCATTTAACTTTTTCTCTATATGCATTAATAGAAATTTTTAGAAAGAATATCAAATCATTAACGAATAGAAAGCTTAGAATTGAAATAAAGACAAAATTATGCGTGATTTTTCTTTTACTACTGGAGATAAACGCAAACGCAAACGAACAGATTTACCTTGCTATTGGGATGTAAATAAACAACATAGAAGTTAATACAACTTCTGGGTTCATACTTTGAGTTTTCTAATTTTGTGAGACTACAGAATAATGTAGCAAAATATTGTATTGATTTGACCAATTTTTAAGGTTGCAATCAGACTAACGATTGTCTGCGTTCTTAAATTTTATTTGCTATTTCTTATATTTAATATTACATAATGCATAAGGTTTATATATAAATCATCAACACATCATAGGTTGAAAATTCCGTTGTTGTTGTTATTTATGCCACGACAGATGGATAATAACATCAGATCACATCCACGAAATCATCACGGAAAGGTTGATTGTTACCGTTAGCCAGCCTTGTTCTGCCATGACAGCACGATTTTCCCACCTATCTCAATTACTTGAGGCAGAAACACCCGAAGGAGTTCAGGGCCTTCACCTCTTCTACCAACCTCACGAGTTGAAGCTCGACGGCTATTTAGAAGACCGCATGCCGCAAAGGCACTATATATTTACAAAGATCGATGCCTTCCTCGGGATTCGCTGGATAAGCCCTACGGCACAAGGCGCGTTAGCGTCACCACCACTGTTCTTCAGCGAAAATTCAAAGCGCCTTACCATGTCACCGCCTATTTGCAGTTGTTGCGTTACAATTCGTGGGCCGCCGCCAAAAGGAACTTTAAATTGTGGTGGGAAGCTGCTGAAATATCACACAACTGATTGAATCTTAAAATCAGCAAATTCAGGAGGAATGTAATAGTAAATAATTCCAAATGGGGGTATTTGACAAATTATGTACTACATCATACTTTATTCTCTATGTTTAATGTTCACTTATTGTTTGTTCACGTATGAAAAATTTCCAACTTTCTGGCATTTAGTGCTTGACATTTAATCTTAAAATCATTTGGTTTAGGTAAATTTAAATGAATTTAAAAATATAAGGTTTTAAGAGATATAATACTAATGTTTAGGGTTAAAGTCTAAACTGATTTAATATGTCAACTGTTCAGTTATTCTTTAAAAATATCTGAAACTTATTTCTTTGTAAGAAAGGCCGTTATTCTAAAATCAAAATAACCGAATTTGAAAATTTTTCATCAATTTTTAAACTCTATTTCTATAAAATTTGATTCTTAAAGAAAAATTTTTAAATAGAATTTATTGTTAAATTTATTTTCGAAGTTAAATAAATATATTTATTTTTGGTAATTTTTTAAAAAAATATTAACACCAACTAATAGCAAAAATTAAATATTCAAATGTTGTTATTATAAACGTAATTGTTAATTTTTTTACGTGTTATTTACTACTTTATTTCCGAATATACTGATATTTTAAATAACTTATAACATACTATATATAAGCACATTATTTCAAACAGTTTAACATAAGCACATTATTTCAATAATATTTAAACCAATTATTAACATTATTATCACTTAATGCAAATATTGTTTATTTTATAAACTTTGAAGTACTTTTATGTTAATAGGTATTAGACTTGCATTTCTATTTCTGAAATCAAGATGGGAATCCTTTAATAGAAATTCTCAGACACCTCTCCAAAGTTCTTAAATACATGGCGTATTTAAATAATTATAGTGAACTTTGCTTATTACGAATGAATGCATTTATTAAAGCTTATGCAGCGGAAATTGCCATCCTGTCACTTGCGTAATATCGTGTATCATTTACACTTCCCTCCGGATTGAAATTACCACAAAATCATTCGCATATTTTATTTCAAAAAGAAATCATAAAACAAGGAAAGACATTTATATTTTTACTTTGGGTGTTCTTGAGAATTGTAAATGGCAACATATTGGTTCTTAAACATCCAGCCACTCATGACGAATTAAACGCACGAAAACTGAAATGTTAATACCGTTTCACTAAGAAGGAATTTCTTTATTATTTTATAATTGAGAACGCCTGCTGTCTGTGATGATAAACCGAAATTGTCAATCTGTACTGGAAGATTAACCCAATTTACTTGCTGCCAAGAGCAATATGACTTCCCTGCCGAACCTTTCAAATCCTGTATTTATCACCATCGTCAATTTTTAATTGACGAATGGTGATTAAATGAGGTTATCATTAAATTTTAAATTTATACAGACTGATGATGATATGTCTATGCTGAGCTATCGTTCTGGCGTTAGGGGATTATTTTACTTTTGGTGGAGAGTAAACGAAGGAAGTGGAAATTTGTTTATGTTCTAAAGTTTTAATATGACTGCTGTGAAAATGCTGTCATTTTGTGAAATTCAACAGCAAAACACATTTAATTGCAGATGCATTGTCGTTAAGATGCTTTGTAGAAATAGTGCTTAAGTATTTAGTTCACTGAGACAAATCTAGGAAGCATAATTAATAATCGTTAGCAAACGAGAAAGAGTCCAGCCGGTAGAAAAGAGAAAGTTTAAAATGACTGAGAAGTTAGGAAACTAGTTGCGTAATATGCTGGAGAGCAGATATATGTTTAATTTTAATAATAACTTACTGATTATGTGCGTTTAGGTGCTTGTTTGTATAAGAAGATATTTAAATTATGATGGTTCAAAATGAAATGTAAACGTAAAAGGGAAATTCGAAGATATTTCTGTATCTTGTAGCATTTCTTTAATCAACTGTAATCGAGTATATTTCAAAATTTTAACACTCAAACTTTATCTCAAATGTTATTTTAGAAAACTAGTAAATTCAATAAATTTATATTAAATAAGAAAATTATGTTACCTAATTCTATGAAACAATTTATGCTAAAAATATAGTTCTTAATAAATTTGTAATAATTACTTAAAAATTTTGCAAATTTTTGTCATGAGGTTATAGTAGAAAAGCGTAGTTACATTCTAAATTTTCAAATATTTTCTGCGTTCCAAGACAAATTATAAATATTTATACTACAAAAAATTGTTGATGTAGACATGCTTTGAGCGGTTTTTAATAAGTTGTAAACTCCCCACGTTAAAAAGGAAATACTGTATTAAATTACTGTTAATATCAAATATTTTGAAAATGTCGTTTGTGCACGTTAAAATAAAGAAAAATATGCTGTTTAGCGGGAGAATGTTTATGGAATAAAACTAAAATTTAAATTAAAATTTCTTCTAACTGAGTTTATTGAAGGGCATGTAATTTCAAACATAAAATAAAACTTAAATCTCATTATTTATTTCATATTTGTGGCATTATTCATTTATCAATATTAAATGGAACTATACATACTGCAACAATATTTATACAAAATATGATTTTAATGATGGATCCTAATACAAGTGTAAGATCTGAAGAATATTCTTGAACGAACATGGATTAATATACACGCTGGGTAAAGTTATACATAATTCAAACCAATAAATGGTTTAAGCAATAACTACTCTTCGTGTTAATTTCAATAACTGACAATCAACGAGGCGCATTATACCATTGACTGCGAACTTGTTTTAAATTTCAGAACATCTCTTCCTGTTACGGAATATGATATCTATTGATTTGTATCTTTTATCTGTTGAATTACCAAAAGTGATAAATCAATTTACCGACAACGAATTTATTATACGTTGTATTCGCATCGTATCACTGGTTTTTAAAGGTGAAAATAGCAATTTACGAACCAATCGAAACATTGCATGAAGAATTGTAGGAATATGGATAACTTCCATGTTCTCTCCAATGATTATTGGACTGCGAACTAATAAATATTTTTGTATGCTGATGATATGGATTAGATTAAATTTTTAGATTGCATCCATTTTAATTCTATTTAAGAGTACAAGGTAAACTTTGATATGTTTTTGAAATTAAGCTAACTACAATTTTAATAAATGCAATAAAATTAATTATTACAATATTCATTTGAAAGAAGTATATAAATAAATATTTTTCTAAAATTTTGAAGTAGAGTATGACTCCAGACAAATACAAAATAATTTCCTAAATAAATGCGTAATTAAATTCGATGCAAGAAGAATATTGATATAAATAATATTATATAAGTGATGTTTGAAAAGAAATTCGAAACTGTTTTCTGAGTTCAAAATTAAACGAGTTTTTCTTTTAGCCTGATTATCTTAAAAGAAGTTAACATGTTGATGTAATACAAAAAATGTGAATAATGTATAGTGGTTAACTACGATAATATAACATCATATAGGCTCATCAGCCCTGGAAAGTGATTAATAAAAGTTTTGTAAGGCAAATGGATTAAAAAGTTACACACAGTAATCTACGCAGAAATGAGACATTTTTAGAGTCTCTGTGACAATTACTCCCACTCCTCCAACAATTCTGGGAAGTTGTTTTAAGGTCGCAGAGTGATTTTATATATATAAGAGGAGTTGTAACCGTTATTTCACAAATTAGCTATATGAAATAAATACAAATGAAAATATACCATTAAATCTGTATCATTTGTTACTTATGAAGAAAAAGTGATTCCAAGTGTGTTAGGATGCAAAACAAGACTACTTGATGAATTTTAGGTCCAAACTTTAAACTTGGTTCCAACATTGTGCTCCAAACTGGCGGTTGTTAATATTTCTCGTTATCATAAATGTTTCTTTCTTGCATAAGGTATTTGAGAAAATGATGCGCTTGAACAAGAAAGTAATTTTGCCAGACTAGAAGTGAATTTATTTAAAATAAAATGAGATAATTTTTTTTCGTTAATGAATTTTTTCCAATCGAGATTTACTGAATTTCAAACAAAACTCCCGTGAAGTAATATTAATTAATTATTCAAGATCCACATCATTCATATTAAAAATAGCATAAAAAATATCAAGTAAAAATACGAAAGAAAATAATAGGAATGAATCTTTTAAAATAGTATTCGTAACATTGTAATATCAGTATATTATAGTCACATTTTTAGAATAATAATAAAAAAGAACGTGAGAATTATTGTATTAATTTTCAAATGGGTAATTGCGTTGTGGTAATTTTATCAATACCATAGAAGTTTAAAGAAATACTTTGAAACTTTTGAAAACTTTTCAATATAAAATTAATTTTAACTAAAGAAATTTAAAGTTTTTCTTCCCTTATCAAATTTTTAATTTTAATCTGATTCTAATTTTTCTATTCGTTAGTCTATTTACATATTAATGCTTGTGTTATATTAGCTGACAAAGTGAGCATAATTTAGAACATAAATTATTACACAGATATTCTATTTAAAAATCTTGTATGTCTAGTTTATGAGGACAAATCAAACTTTGGTTTATGGCAATGGATGATATTTAACCAGTAATAAAGTGTAAATTACATCAGTTTGAAAGAGATGTAGGTAAAACCTTGCATCACTATTTTCTGCCCTGAAGAGAAGATACCACTATTTAGACCGGTGAGCTGTTCATTTCATTAAAGGAGTGGGAGAAAAAGAAAGAAGGAATGTTGTGTGAAGGTGATCACTGTAAGTTTAACTTTATTTATATAGACAGCCAGATTCGCTTAGGGGCTATTGTATAACTCTGTCATTTTAAAGAACTAGAAGAATATTTAAAAGGGATTCAAAGTAATTTTTAATGACAGAGATTATTCCGTATGATTAGTAGAGAAGCGTTTGTGAATCAGGTTTTGAAATAATAATTAACTCATTTTTACATAAATAGGGAAAGGTTCACTATGTCTGTTAGGGAATGTTCTTTCTGTCTCTTATGTTTAAATCATATTTTAAAATCACATATCCACTTGCAATAATAATTCATTTCGTTACTTCTATTTCACTGTACAACGGTAAGAACGCTTGTTTTCCCCCTGACAAGCGCGTTATTAAAATGTATGTAGTCATTTTATAGTAATTACTTCGATTTACAGTTCAACTGCCACAAAAATACCGCTTGTAAAGGAATTGCCGCATGTTAAATCTATCGTCTCAAGATCGACACGTTGGTGTGATTTGGAAGTTTGGAAAAGGATGACAAATCTAAAAGCTAAGTAAGTGCGTTTTTGTTTCTGACTGCGATTCTAATACATTTCTCAGCCTGAATACAGTTTCGGAAATGAGGGACGTTATTAATAAAATCAATAAATCCACCCGACATTAGGCAACACGCGAACTGAGATGCCGATTTATGTGTAAAAGTGTGATATCTATGTTTTTCAATTATATGACATGAGTTCATTATACAAATGCAAATGACCAAGAAGAAGCAGATACTTGCAAATTTATTTGATATACAGAAACAAATTCTTCAATGATCAAACGATTGCGTGGCAGTCAGAGAGATGATGTGGTAGTTAGAGACATAAACTTATGTCTAACGCCATGCCTCGGCATTAGAACACACCGAAGAGGCTTTGTAGCATACATTGTTATGTGGCTTCATACAAAGTTGATCTGGTGTAGTAGCGGTCATATCTCCAGATCAGTCGTTGCGCTACTGACTAATGCTTGATCAGTGATAGATCGTATAGCCAGCAAGTCAAGGAAACAATCAACTGATGTTGAAGAACTTGAACATTGCGTGCCGGCTGCATTATTTATCCTGTAAGAAAACGACCAATTGGGACAAGTTCATTTCAAACCCCATACCTTTATTTACCCGAGCCTCTCCAGCAATCAACAAACACTCTTCTGTATATTTATTCTGCGTACCATGGTCAACAAATATTGGTTACTTAATCTGCAATACCATCATTTTTATTTTCGCTTTTGGATCGTGATTAGTCATAAGAATAATACTTAGGAAGATGATTAAGGAGGTGAGAAAGTAACTGATGTAATCCGATCTTCTCGTTTATTCTGTATGTCAGGTAATCCACATTCTATTAGCCATATCCTCCAGTGCCAATTTATATCGACCAATTCAATGTGCCAAAAAGGTATGTAATTATTCTTTGTACGCATCACTGAAAATAGATCGCTCACCAACGAGATTCTGAATTTATAAATGCTATTTAAGTAATTGATATTCTGCAATAAAAACATTGTTTTCTATTCTTTGTCATTTTTAAATTCATGTAATACTTTCTAGTACTCAAACCCCACCAATACGGTAGAAAATAAGTGAAAATATTTATTTTTTATGCTGTCTAATACCACACATTGCTTCAATATGCACCAACAATGCGGCTTTGTTTAGATTGAATTATCCTTTAATTTTATTGCTACGCTACTGTCATTAATGTCTGAACTTGATCAAATGCAGGCTTTTGAACTTAATGATATTCTTATTAATTAGAATTCATTTTTATGCAAATTCATTTTAAATTTCTTAAATACAAATTTGCTACTTAATGAGAGGTAAAATACAAAAAGACACCTCATATATATATATATTCCTCTTTCAGTGGTATCATCAAATATATATGTATTTAAAGTACCGCGAAAATTATTTAATGCGTGGTTTAAATACTGCTTTAATTACGTAAATGGAAGAAAAATAATAATAAGCTATTGAATTTGTAATAAAATAGTGTTTGTAGTATAACAGTAATTCATTCAGACCATTCATAATTTTTCTTTCACATGATTTCGCTCACCTTTCACCAGTAATGAATGCAATTTCAAAAAGATAGAATTTATTTTCTTTCAAATACCGCATTGACAACAAAATTAACGTGAGTTATTAATCATTCATTGATTGATGTAAATGAATATATATAATCGGTTGGGGGTAATCTAATATTTATTTAAAGACTTTATACATTAAAAGCGCGTTTTCACGAAGTCTTTGAGCTATTTAATTTTTAACCTGTATAATGTTATGGCATATTTTTAGTTGAAAGATTTTGATATCGCCATCACTTGTTCTATATAATGGCATTCCTTTCTTATAGAGATTATTAATTTTCAAATGTTTGGCGGAACTTTTGCAAATTTCGAATTGCATGTGACTCGTGATTTCATTTGAATTGTTTTAAATTGCTACAACCTTTCCTATAATATTTTCTTTTCTAAAACAACACTGGTGAGTCGTTATTTAAAATAGAACACTTGAATAATTTATATGAATGGCTAAGAATACATTAAGAACATACAGAAGAGCTTACAAAGCATTTAGAATGACATGCAATATTTATTCAGTAGTATTACTTTAATTTTATTTATTCATTTTTTCCTTAGAGTTTCTGTATGAAATGGGGAAAATTTCTTTAATACCTGAATAATTTGCGCGCCAGTAGTAAGATGTTTGACTTGCAATTTCGAAAATAAAGGTTTGATATTTGCTTAAATAAAACAGTCCTATTTTGCGAATCCTCTTCACATCTTTTTATGTATAATTTTCATTCACTATTTATCAAGCGTAAAAATCAAAGCATATTAAGTCTGATAAATTATATTAATCTTCTGATTTATCCCTCAGAGAATGAACTTCACGAGATTCGAACTTAAATAGTTATGAGGTGACACTTTTTGCATTCATTTGCAAATCAAATACCAGGAAGTATGAAGAAAAAATATGTTTAATTTCTTCACGAAATTTTGTTGTTTAATGTTGTTAATTGCCCAGCATTGCTGGAATTAGAAATTGCCCAGCACTGCTTCATTATTTTACCGTTTGAATTCATATTTATACATTTTTCATACCGAAGTTTAGTTGAGGTAATTGTTTTTCACCATTACTAAAGAACTTTATTATGAACTTGCAACCTTATTTACATAGAGCAGTACTTTTTAAATTATGTAAATGAAATGTATTAATAAATGTATAATCATTTGGGGATAATCGTCACGTTGGCACCACGTGAATGGCTATTATTGTCTTCAGTGACAGAAACCTGAAAATAACTGTGTTCCGAATAACATTTGAACATACAGAGATATATATATGACCCTATACCTTGGCACAAGGTTAGAGACCATGAAGTAATGAGGGTGGTTCTGTAGCGCATTTTCCGACCGAGGATGGCGGTAACTGTATGGAAAATATCACTGTATTAGAAAAGTAATTTTTAAGTTATTATAACCAAGTTTGAAGGCACCACACACAGTTTATAGTATTTGTTTGATGCCATCCATATGAACGTTTTAAGCAATCAGGAATGGAAATACTTCTGTTATAGAAGGTCATTTTTATTTGAAAATACCAGCCCAACCAATAATACAGGTAAAGCTGAACTAGATCTACACTGGTATAAGTCTTCCTGTTTACAACAGTAAAATACCAGGTAGAAGAGTTAAAGAGCCTGCGAGTTGCCAAGTCGAGATCAGTCGTATCGTCCAACAAGGCGATGACTCCAGAATGGGATGTGCGGGAGTTAAATTACTG
Source organism: Trichonephila clavata (assembly GCA_019973975.1). NCBI lineage: Eukaryota > Metazoa > Arthropoda > Arachnida > Araneae > Nephilidae > Trichonephila > Trichonephila clavata. The sequence continues at coordinate 23,398 of BMAO01026295.1, read as the reverse complement.
ACTATCTTGAAAAAGGAAAATTATTAACGGCGAATATTACGCAAACTTATTGCAACGTTTGAACGAAGAAATTAAGTAAAAACTGCCATATCTGGCTAAAAAGAAAGTGTTTCATCAAGAAAATGAACCTACTCACAAATCCGTTGTTGCAATGGCCAAAATTAATTAATTAAATTTTGAATTGCTACCTCATGAATCCTATTCTCAGATTTAGTTCCCCGGTTGTTTTGCTGTTCCCAAACTAGAAAAAAATAGCTCATTAGACAAAGATTTTCCAACGATAAAGAAATGGTTTTGGCAGTTAATGGGTATTTTGAAGAGCAAGATAGTTTTATAGAATAATAAAAGAGGAACTGAAGCAAGCGTTTGAAAAGTATATATAGCGCTAAATGAGATTATGTTAAAATATTTATATATTCCCCCCCCCCCCGAAATTTTTGTGTTTTCATTGTTGGTTCGGGTATTTCTGGGACCACTCTCGAACATGCGTGCCCCAATCATTACACTTATACCAATTCGATTATCATTTTACCTGGAGGGAAAATAAAGATTTGGGGTCGGTATTCACCCGGATAAAGGTACTGAGACCCGTCTGCCGGCTGAATCAGGACACATCTGCAAAAAGTGCGCACAGCCCATTATCCAAGGTTTGCGCTCATTGAAATTTGCATCAATACACTCTTGAGTGTTCAGTAGTTGACGGGATGCTGGCAGAGCAAGTCTTCTGAAATACTAAGTTGGCAGAAAGAGTCAATACATGAAATGCTTTTGAGAAAAATAATTATTTTGGTACAACTATATCAATTTCGGGAATTTTAAAGTGAAAAATAGGAAATTACTCAAGAGAGCATGAAAGACTAGAATTATTTCGAGGAATTTTTTGATTCCTAAACTAAAGTTATGGAAAGTAATCACCATAAGCTGCATTTATATTGTATTTAAGCTTCTTCTAATTATTTTAATTGATTATTTACTTAGGAGGTGCATTCCCCTTAATATATATTATATATTATAAATTATATTATTTTCATATCGTGATGCATACAGATTTGGTAGACTCTTATTGAACTAAGATTAATTAATAATTCAAAAATTATTTTTCACTATTCGTTTCCCTCACCAAATGTTTTTTTTTCCTGCTCGTTATAGACAAGGGGACAAATTATTCTCCAAACCATTATATCTCATTCTGAATATAATAATAATTATTAGAAAAATATTTAATTAATCAAATATGTAGCCACCTTTAATTTTTAATTCACTTTCTTTAATAACTGAGTTTACTTAACATCTTTTTCCGACGAACCCAAGAATTTAATGACATCTACAAACGTTTAATTCTTTCTATTGAAAGTCTTTCTGGCAGTCGTTATTCGTGCATTACTAAAGAGGAATTTCTTTTTCTACTCGGTGAGAGTGAAAGAGGGATTGAGAGCATATTTAATTTCATTAGCAATGCACTCCCGTTTACCTTTTATCACCGGTCATTAGCGATGCTTCATTAACACTTCCACCACTTTACCCCCATCTTTTCACCCCCAGACCCTAATAAGTCTTCACGCTTACTCAGCCGCTTTCAGTATTACCTTTTTAAAGATTTTTTTTGTAAGATTTTTTTCACAAGAATTTTTGTTTTAATGAGAGTTTTCAAAGTTTTTCAATCTTTGTTTGTGAGAACTTAACCGTGAATATATATTGTGCTGCACGGTTCGTCTACTCAGGGCAAATGTAACGAAGGATTTTTCAATGTCTTAAAATATGATATTGTACCCTTTAAGATGAGTTTTTTTTGTATTTTTATACTATTATCAAATCTTTTAGTGGGAAAGTAATCTTTGGGAAATACATTTTTAAAAATGTAATAAAGTATAGAGATATTATAAAATATTACGATTAAAATATTATATTTGCATAGAGAATTATATTTAAATGCATTTAGTATCCTTTCAGTAAGAAGAAAAGTTTTCACTGTGTTTGTATTTAAACAGAAAGAGAATAAAATTTAAATGGAAACGTTTCAAAAATAACTATTTAAGGTTTTATATAATAGAATATCTGGTGAATGTTGATAAGTGTTCTTAAAACGAACGATCACAGTGACTGTTAAAAGAGTATGAAACAAATTTTGTTTAAAAATATATCATTTATAGATCAATACATTAAAATGAACTTTTATGCGTAGAATTTCATTTTTCTTACAGATTTATCATCATTTGAAGATTTCTTACAAATTCTTTTCCTAAAATAATTGTTAAAATTTTTAACATAGAACCTTGGCCTAAGAAATAATTATCAGACGTGAAACGAATACGAATAATTCAGGAAAAGGCGGTAAGAATTTTAGTTACTTAAAATTAAACATCTGTTATCCAAATCCAATTTTTTTGCGTAATCTACTAATAATTAATGAGCCCATGTTGAAAAAAAAATGTTTACATAATGTAATGTACATGATATAATTGTTAATGAAGTTTGTGATAAATACTATTTAGGATATTGCGGATATTATTAAAAAGAAACTATTTACCCCTATTTCATCAGCCTCGATGTAACACTACACGGGATATCTATCAGATTGTGTTCATGATAGAGATGGATAGCTTCTGGAGAAATATCACAAAAAATACGGTCTGTTGCATAACAATTGCTGTCCACGCGTATTATTCGACGCCATCTTAAGAAAAGAGAAACGACCCCAAGGCAATCTATTCTGCAGTTACCTTTGTTTACAAATCTAAAAAGTTTGAATTTAATATAGTACTTTTCGAATGACTGACTCGGACAATCGAACGAGGTATGTGTGACATTGCCTTAACAAACAAATTGCGTTTCTTTTTGCAATGTCCCGATGATCGCATTAAAACCTATTGGCACCAGGGATCCTTAACAAACGTATACCTTGCAACACTGATTCTGCACCGGTATTAGAGCTTGAAATGGTGAAGGATTCCACTTCCTCATCGCCTTAGCAGGCATTGCTAATATTAGGATGGCGTTCTCTGGAGCCCTAAGCTTCAGAGTTTGTCTGTGTCAACTTTTTACATAAAATGGCACAATTATAAAGCTGTATTTTCAAATTATTTGTTTCTGCCTCTAGGCATTTTTTTTATTGACCAACATCGTAAAAGTAAATGATGTATTATAGAATTAAGCCCTTTAACACATACATACAACGAACAAAAAACATAAAGATTTTGTTTCATTTTGAAACGTAAACTGCAATTTGTTTATTAATGTATAGAACTTAAATGTTTATTTAATGACTAGTTATAAACGAAAGAACAATTGTTACATTTCGATTAAGTTAATTGATTCTGAAAAACAAAACTCTCACATTCCTTATGCTGGTGGCTCTTTAAATTACAGTTTCCATATTTTTTATCCTTTTATTTGAGAGTTTACTGTTTAAATTTATTATTATTATTTTTCAAATTTAAAAATAAACAGCTACACATCAAGTGGTCAGTGAGTCAATTGCACATTAACGACTATATCGTTAGAATAAATCGTGTGCCTTATTTGCAGTAAGTGTTAAGGAAAAATTTAACTTTTTTTAATGTTTACTCTGAAGATTCTACATCCAATTGATTGAAGGAGACAACTTTGATTAAAGCAGTAATGAGATAAGGCTTTTATATTGGTTCAAAAGCAGTAAAACCAAAGGGAAGGCGTTAAATTTAAATGATACATTTAAAAGTTGTTTTAAAGCATGTTATTATAACTTTAAAGTTATTATACATGATAAAGTTATTGCGTTACGATAACTTTAAAGTTACATACATATGTTATTGTACATGATACATATTATGAAACATATTTTCAAATTTGCTATCAACCGCATCGAGTTCTAACTCGATTTAATTTTTGTAGAATGACTATTTTAATTCTGAATCGATAGATATACATATATGTATATATATACATATATATAAATTATTTTCTTCAAAATAATTTTATTTCAGTTCTGTATGATGTTCCTCGGTTATTTGTTCTGCTCTATTTTTCTAAATCTATTATGATGAAGTAGATTAGTTTAACGTCAGATATTACGATAACTAATTGTACACTACTTTGTCCTATTTAGAAAGAATATAACACTTAAAAATAAAGAAATAAAAAATTTATATTTAATGTATGTATGATATATGTTATCATTATATATTATATTAAGATATTATTTGGGATGAAGCTTTTGGATATCTAACATTTGCCATTCCAATAATGTATCTAGATTAATGAATACATTACCAGTATTAATATCTAAAGCAAACGTAAATCAAAAGAAACCCGACAATGATTAAATTTTCCCCATAATATAGTTATTTGAATCAATTTTTAGAATTAAAATATAAATTATCGTTACGCTCAGTGCATTAATAATGTTCCCCAAGTAAGAAAGCTTTCATTATGCGTCAAAGATTTTCGGGGGGAAAAAAGGTTGTTTAAAGCAAAATGCCATTCATATGACTGCCCAGTGTCATTCCGCCTATGGTGCAGCTATTTGCAAGTTCAGCGTTGACAACCAGTTAATGTGAACGCATACTTTAAACGAGATGATAACAAAGAGATCAAACCGCTGATATTCTGTGAAAGGGTTTTCTGTAGGAATATAGTTTTTTATTCAGTTTTTGTAGATACTATTTGTAAGTAATCGCACAAAATGGTAGGTATTTTAAAAATGCTTTGTTTTCTTGAAGAATAAAGTGTTATCCTTTTATTTGCTATTTTAGCTTGTTTCTTTCACTCAATAATTTAATGTCTTAATATTCTTAGGTTTTTTTGGAATTTTCTATTTATTATTTTTAGTATGGACTTATAAATGTATGAATTTTATAGATAAATATTTAGTCAGAAGTCAGAACAATGAAAATGATTTTACAAAAAGTTCACTGATACTGAATTACCAAGAATGTTGATAAAGATTTAAATATCTAATCTGTTTAGAACTGAATGACTGAGAAAAAAGGAGTGTGAATGAAAAATATATATCATTCATTATTACTACTTAGATTTTTGTTAAAATGTTATGGTTATGAATTTACGCTTTTTCTTTTAAAATATTAACACTAATAAACCTGCCTAACAAAAATGAGGCTACCATCTAAGTTTAAACTATTAGTACTAACTTTTAAAAGGCACGTATAAAAATTTTGTGATGATACCTTGATTAATTGAAAAGTTACATCGGTTTTAGTAAAGCAACTTATGTTTTATTAAAATTGATGAAATACTAGGTGATAAAATTAAACATTGCTTTTTGATGGGGACACTATCTGCTACAAAACAACAGACTCTGATAAGTGATTAATCCGCGATTCTACTTCATCGCCAACAATGATTAAGTGGTAGTATGTAGGCTTAAAACGTGGTCGCACAGACACAAAGGACGCTAAACTTTCAGGTCACCCCAATTCTAAAGTTGTTTGAAAAAACATCAAAAAAGTTCATAAAATCATTTTAGCTGATCGAAAATTGAAGTTATGTGAGATAGCAGAGTATTTGAAGATATCAAAGGGCAATTTATTCACTATTTTGCAGGATCATATGCCAATACAAAAGTTGTGTTCAAAGTGGGTGCCGCGTTTGCTCACTGTCGATCAAAAACAATAACGCATCGTCAATTAAGTACATTGTTTGGAGCTGTTTAAACAAAATAAACAGAATTTCATACGTAGATATATGGCAATGCATGAAACATGCATCAACTCCTACGCACCTGAATCAAAAAGATCTTCATCTGAGTAGACAACAGCCCGTGAAAGCCGTCCAAAGTAACCAAAAACTCAAACGTTAGCTGGCGAAGTTATGGTATCAGTATTTTGGGATAAATCTGGAATTTTGTTTATAAACTACCTTGAGAAAACAATTAATAGTGAATATTACATGGCGTTATTGATTAACTGAATGAAAAATTAAAGAAAAAAAAATGCCTTCAAATGCAAAAGAAAAATTGCTGTTTCGCCAAGACAATGCTCCGTGCCAAAGGTCCATGAAAATGATGATCAAATTGAATGAATTGCACTTCGAATTACTTTCCCATTCGCTGTACAGTCAAGATTCTGCTCCCCAGTAACTACTGGCAGTTTTCAGATCTTAAAATAATACTACAGAGGAAGAAGTTTGGCTCAAATGAAGAAGTGATTGCCGAAGTTAAAGCATATTTTGAGAGCGAAGACAAACCTTTCTACGAAAAGTAATTAAAAAATTAGAAAAACACTGAGCTGAACATATCACTCTCGAAAAATAATGTTTTGGCCAAAAAGTTGTTGCTTTATTATTTAGGCCCGGGACTTACTGAGTGATGTGTTATACAAGAATTTTAAGGCTTACACAAAACTTCAATTTTAATCCATTATGAGAAAATGCAACAAAAATTTTGTTGAAAAGTATCCAAGCACAATTCAAATATTTTTTAATTAAATGCGTATTGACAACACAAACTCATCGCGTATAAACGTATCGCAATACAAACACATGTACTGACTTATATTACTCGCTAATATCAGTTTATTTAACGTTTAGATTTAAGATATTCTTTTTTTAAAAAAAAATTTGAACATTACTTTAATCCTCTAACATCAGGGAATAATTTTATAAAAATTAAAGAAGCGCTTAAATGTATTTCTTCGAAGATAATATCTTGTTTAATCTGTTCTCTAGAAATATTTAATTTTGATTTTTAAAATAATTGAGCGTATGCTTTGTGCATAAAATATTAAAAATAATATGGAGTGAATAGTTTAGAATATAGCCAAACAAAATTATATAGAAATTTTTGTTCCAGTTACTTTTTAAGATGCCTTATATACAAAATTAATTGCAAATCTCTAGAGATTTTTAAAATTCCAAAAAGTCAAAATCTTTGCAAAAAAACACACCTTAAATTGGACGTTAATTTTCTGCTATCTAGGATTTAAAAAATTAAGATGTCAAATTACCATCCAAATGATCTACCTCTAATATTGCTCAAGAAACACAAGAAATAAATTAATCAAATTTCACGAACCTTAAAATAACAAATGTACATGGTAACTTATCTAACCAACTTTGGGTTGGAAATTATTTGACGAGAATAGTACACTAAAACTATATTTTTAACAATACTTAATATTCTTGGAACTTGATAAAATGGTTAAATATGTATTCCACACTACAATCTGAATAATCTTTCTTTCGTTTGCTGAAATAAAAAAAAAATGTCCCAAAGTTTTAAGGCCTTAATTACAGAAAGGAAATAAAATGACAAAAATAGCCCTTTTAAAATCATTTCAACACTCAAATAAAACTCACCGGCAAAATTCTCCGCTCAATAATCCCAAATATCCATTACAAAGTTAGAAAAATGCAATAATCAGTTCTGATTTCTCAAAGCCACGTATATAACGATGTAATTAACACGGTTTAATTTCACGAAAGCCCGCATCGAAAACTATTTCTGCCGCGAGCATACATTACAACAGTCATAACTTTTTCTACTCAAAGCGAAGTCTCACTGCTACCAATTTAAATACTTGGAGAATCACTAAACTCAGAGCATTCGCACATTACCAAAGAGCAATTTCTAGGGAAGAAGCCCCAAACCACTGTAAATGTTAGAAGTGAGAATTTCCTTCGAGGAACACCAATCTCACAATTCGTAATGAAGTAGTTTGGTATCTTCCATACGCTTCTATAATAATTAAATGTACTAATGTTTTTACCAGATGACATAATTTAGCGTCTTTTCATGAAGAAAATCAACTGATGTGCTTCAAATTTCCTCCGTCAAAATTTCCTTCCAATTTGGCGCATTTAGAAAAGTCAAATAGAGGGATCATTTGAAGTAGTAAAAGTAACTTTTCATTCGACTTGTCTCATAACATTAATTCAAAGCTGAACACATTTGAAGAATAACTACCAATAAATATTATTTTTGAGATAATTTCTTCTTGTGTGTGTGTGCGTTGTTTATTTTACATAAATATGTAATAAATACTTATTCAAATAATGTAATATAGAATTTCATTCGCACTTTATGGGAACGATTTTGTAATTTATTTAGTCGTATGCATTTTGCGTTAAAAGTATGGTAGATTCAGAATAATCGTTTGCTAATATTTCCCTTTGATTGTGATGTAAAGTACAAAATTTATTCTGAAATTAGCTTCTAAAATTAAAAGATGGCTCGAAGAATATGTAACTGCGCTTTCCAATGAGAAATATTCGTACCAACCATTATAAAGGGGGGGGGGTAAAAATCTAGGTTATTCCATTTAAAAAAAAGGTATTTATAATTTGTTAAATATGAAAGGGGAAAAAAAACGTCTAGCTCTGAAAGTAAAAAAGAGCATGACCCCAAAGCCTCTCATCCTATGACTGTTCGAACACAAGTAACTACCAAGAAAATGGGAACTCTGATCCTAAAAGAAAATCCACCAACTCAAAGATTCTTTGCAACGAAACTAGGAATGTCTACCAACACTGCAAGTAAAATAGTTCTTAAAGAGAGTTAAAGTTAAAAAGATGTTAGACCCTTAAGTTAATCTACTTTTGCCTAAACATAATGCTGAAAAAAATTGTAGAAAACTGCATGAAAAACACCTAGCTGCAGAAAAAAAGAAATTTGTGGTAGCACACTCGATGAGGAATGGGTATATTTAAGTGACTGTAATAAAAGAAGATCACTTTTCTTCTATTGCTCCATTGACAGGAATAACCGTATGAAGTGGCTTCGTCGAGGTACAGAAAATTTCACAAAGGAATTCATGCTATTTGTAGTATTTTGTTACAAAGGCAAATTAAAAATAAAAAAAAAAGTCTCAAGTAAAGCCAAAATTAAATTTAATGTACTATCAGGAGAATATTTAGAGATAATTTTTGAAGAAGAAATTCCAATATTACATGGAAAGAACATTGATAATGTCGAGCTTCATATGGGCAAAGCCTCTAGTCACACGTGCCAAAAATGAAAAACAGGAATAAATTGTATCTCATTTGACAAAATATCTGTTAAGGCATCTGACACCTCTATTATGGACTTATGTGATTTCGGTTTATAAAAAAAGAGCCCTAGGAAAACTGCATGTAAGAACATTGAACGGACTTAGGAAATTGGTTCAAGAAGAATGGAGTAAAATTAAAATGACTGTACCTAGAAAAAGTTTACTTTGATTGAAATTTGATTTATAGCTACTGTCAAGAATTATGGCTCTCAGATAGTAACAAATTCCCAGAAAAAATACTGCATTTATAGAGACAAATTAACTATTAATCGTTTCCATAAAGTGGGAGTGACCTTCTATTGTTGGTATGTTTTTATTCGTTTAGTATGCAAGAAAAGCTGATATCTGAAATCTGCTAATTGAAATACGAAGAACTACCTTCACCTATTCATAATTATACTTTTCATACAGTTTTATTGTGGTAGATATTCAAAAGATTTTAAAAAATGTTCGTGTAAGTGTAGTTGAATAATGTATTGAATAAATAAACTTTAAAGGAAAAAAATCTCAACTCTTCCTTATTACACTTAAACATATGTTTAAGCATAAGTTTTTGTTGGTCATGAGCGGATCTTCCCTTTTTCTTTGAACAAATCACGTCTAAATGCTAAGCAATCGTGTCAAGGTAACATGCTCAATTTCTTTGGGATAGTTCAATAAAATATGTTATTAAACACACATAGAGATTCTCAAATTTTTGAAATGACTTTGATTGATAATTTTTTTGAAATCACAGATTCCCAGCCGATTTTGAAATGATATGTATTTATTTTGTCTTAACGGAGTGAAACACGTGAATATTCAAATAATTTACTTGTAGTACTATAGAAGATAATTATTATAAATACTAATTTTTATTCAAAAGGATGGAATACTTTTAAGAAAATAGCAAGACGGAAAATGACAAAGTGTAGTCGATAAAACACCCTTAAGTTTAGGACTACATTTGCAGGGTTTACATATTTCTACATAGTTTCAAGGTACCAACCTTTTCCTTTATATTATTACTGAGTTGGCATACATAAGCAGATGAAATATAATTTAAAAGAGAAAGTGTAAAAGCTAAAATTTATAAAAACGGTCTAAATTAAAAAAAAAATCAAGTAAGTTAGCTTAAGGAGACACCTATAATTAAGTAATATTATTGTTTGATATTAAGGTATAAAAATATAACAAACTAATACAACAATTAAAAATGTATGTATTAGGAAAATTAAAATGGATTCATTGATCATCATGATATATTCAGGGTGTTTAACATTCATAGGGATAAACTTTAAAGGGAGGTAGAATTCAGATTTGCATAGTATGATAGCATAGTCGGAAACGTCTTCGCTTGGCGCTAGTTGGCAATATTCACAAGATCATTTAAGGAAACATACCTGCATTACCTTAGTTATTTGAGCTGTCATCGCTCGCAGAGGCGTATGAAACACTTTACAAGCAATGAACTAGCTTATATGTACCTGATTTACGGATTTCCAGAAGGAAATGCATGAACAGCAGAATGGGTATATTGCGAAATGTATCCACAGAGAGATGCACTGGATCGCCTGATGTTCGCTAATTTGCATCTCAATTTGTGTGAATAAGGATCATCACGAGGTAATTGACATAGTGAGGACGGGCCTCGCATTCCAACGGACTACGGTATTCAACATATTTTGTTTCATGCATGAAACAAAATGTGTTGAATACCGTTCGAAGGAGTCCTTGTACCATGTTGGAAAATCGAGACACTCGTGGCTCTCACTTTGCCTATTACCAAGTAATGATCGATATATGCAAATTAACAAACATCAGGCGATCCAGAGCATCTTTCTGTGAATACCTTTCGCAATACAATCATTCTGTTGTTCATGTATTTCCTTCTGCTAATCCATAAATCTCGTCGATATATGCCAACTCATTGTTTGTAAAGCGTTCCATAAGCCTCTGCGAACAATGACAGCTCAAATGACTAAGGTAATGCAGGTATGCTACCTCAAATGATCTTGTGAACAATGCCAACTAGCACCAAGGAAGACGTTTCAGACCATGGGTTGCTATGCAAATCTGAATTCTTAATGATGTTCCCTATTTATTCTTTAATATCATACCTTAAATACCATATACACACATGAAGTATAGTTTCTTTTACAATTATATTTAATGGAGGTCAAAGAAAAAAAATAGTTTAAATCTGTAGTGATACAATCTATATACGCCAGTAACAACCTCCGCACCATGGTGATCATTTTGGTGTAGTGGTTAAGTTACTCGGCTTCGGTCCCAAAGGTCCCGGGTTCAGTCCTACCGGATAAGCGCGCCACGTCATTTGGAATATCTTTGGGTCACCAGTTTGTAAAGATATTCAAAATCTGATGGATGAGAATAACGAAATGGCTGTCGCGAATTCGAACGAGCAAAAATTTGAAGCTAATAAGGTAAGCGTAAAAATTCCTCCTTTTTGGGAAGAAAAGCCTGAAATATGGTTTTTCCAAGTTGAGACTCAGTTTTCTATTGCTAATATAAATCAAGAAGAAACTAAATTTAATTACCTTGTAGCTCAATTAGATCCAAAATTTGTTGAAAATATATGGGATATAATTCAAAGTAATGAGAAGAATAAATATTCTTGTGCTAAAAGTAGACTTTTAAGTATTTTTAAAGGAAGTGAAGAAAAAAGTGTTAAAAATTTGCTTACTGGAATTTCATTAGGTGACATGAAACTCAGTCAACTTTTGAGGAAAATGAAGTCGTTGGCTGGAGATAATATCACTGAAAAAGTTTTAAGGACTTTATGGCTAGATAAATTACCGGTTTCCATCAAAAATATTTTAGTTGTTAGTTCGGAAAATTTAGAAAATTTGTCTGTTATGGCAGATAAAAGTTTTGAAATAAATTCATCGCCAGAAATTTATTCTGCTACTGCAGATAAATCTGCTATGAAAAATATTCTTGAAAAAGTAAGCCTTTTGGAAAAACGGATTTCAGAATTATACATCAACAGAAGAAAATCAAAAAGCGATTTAGAAATTCCAGTCAAACACGAAATAAAAGTCGAAGTCGATCTCGAAAACGCTTCGACCCCAAAGGAAAATATTGCTATTTTCACTTTCATTTCGGTGCGCGATGCAAACCTGAGAAATGCAGGCCGCCTTGTGCATGGAATAGAAATACGGAAAACTTCAGTCTGCAGTAAATATTGTGACAAATTCTGCTTCAGAACATTATAAATCCTGTCGCAAATTTCGATTATTCGTTAAAGTTTGAACCATAAATTTGCCCTTCCTGGTAGATAGTGGAGCTGATTGTTCAATAATACCAGCCACATCTAAAAATAAACAACCATCTGATTATAAATTATTTGCAGCAAATGGGACAGAAATTCCAACCTATGGAATTAAAGTGCTAAAGATTGATTTGGGACTGCGCAGAGAATTTTTATTTCCATTTATAATTGCAAGAGTTAGTAAAGGACTCTTGGGAGCTGATTTTCTACACAAATTTAATGTATTGATTGATATCAACAAAAGAAAGATTAATTGATGGAATAACACAACTCAGTATTCCGGGTGAAATTTTCTCTATCACAAATGATCTTAATGTTACAACTTTAAATAAAGGTGAGAAATTTTCTAATTTACTTTTACAATATCCTGAATTAACTAAGCCTAATACTCTACCTACTCAAGTGAAACATGATGTCAAACATTTCATAGAAACAAAAGGTCAACCAATTCATTCTAAAGCACGACAACTTGATCCTAAACGTCTAGCAATAGTTAAGAAATAATTTAAATTTAGGCTTGATAATCAAATTATTCGTCCATCTATAGCTCACAATGGGCCAGTCCATTGCATCTTGTAACCAAGAAAGATGGAACATTCCGTCCATGTGGAGACTATAGACAACTTAATGCTCAAACATTTCCTGATAAATACCCAATACCACGAATAGAAGATTTCTACCATATTTTAAAAAAAACACTACAATATTTTCTAAAATAGATTTAATTAAGGCCTATTATCAAATACCTATCGCAGAAGAAGATAAATGTAAACCTGCAATTATAACACCTTTTGGTCTATACGAATTTAACCCTTATTTGTATGTATTGCATGTCAATTAAAAATTTAACTATTTTTATTGCATATTGTATCGTAACTATGTTACTGGGGAAGGAGTAATGTTGCATCTCTATTTATGTATTATCTTTGTTTTTGTAAATTTAGTTTTTGTGATCTGGCAACATGAGAGTTGTCAATATTGCGGCTGATGTAAGAACACGAATAAAAAGCTTACGATCGAGAATAGTTTTCTTCTGTTATTTTTAATCATTTTAAAGAGATGAATCAATTCTAAAAAATATTTTTATTTAGTCCATATATTATTCGCGACTAACTCATCTACATAAAAAAAAACACACACACACAAAAAATGACAACTCTCTGGTAGGGGAGTGTGTTGTGATATAATCTATATAAGCCAGTAACAACCTCCGCAACAAGTGATCATTTTGGTGTAGTGGTTAAGTTACTCGGCTTCGGACCCAAAGGTCCCGAGTTCTGTCCTTAGATTAAAACGTGCCGCTTCAAATCATTATTTAAAATATGGAGTTGTACTTGCATTTATAACGTGATTACTTTGTATATTTCATTTAAATTCAAATGCATACTAATTCGAAAATAAAACATCAGAAATATGGTTTTCGAAAAATTCTGAATGTACGGACCTAAGTATTGATAGTTTTCATTTTTGTTTCTTTCCATTACTTTTAAGTATAGTAAATTAATTTTTTACCTAAAATTTTATACTGATGGAAACGAATAAAAAAAATCTAATAATAATACAAAAAAAACCATGTATTTAATATAAATTTAAAAATAATTGCACTTATAAAGCAAGTATTAACGTTTAATTAACAAGAATGCGTAATTTTTTTTAACCTTTTGTAGTTCAAGGACGCGAATTCCTATAATTAATTTTTTTAATTCTATTCATCTTTTATTTTCTTTATTTACTATTTAAATTACAAATTTAGTTTAATGTTTTAAATATTAATTTAGTTTTTAATTAATTAATATAATTTTTACTTAATTAATGTCATCAATATATATCTTTGATAATTAATCTATTGATTTAATTTTTATTTTATTATGTTAATCTTTTATTTTTACATTTTTGATTTATATTTCATTTTGTTTAAAAAAATAGGTAGGAGTTTATGCTGTATACTTTTCACTATATACCGTCTTCAATGTGTTACTAGCAAAACGAAAATAAATGACAAAATTACTAGTGCTAGAATTCCACTTCCTTAAATATTAATTCTAAATATATTTGAGATAATTAAACAAGGAAATTGAATATTAAATAAAATAAGTATCCCCTGATTCTGCAGATTAAATTTTCTTTTCTATCCTCATTCATTATCAATGGATTAATTTTTAAATATCCAAAAATTTTCAAAAATATTCAACTTCCACGTAGTTAATGAATGGTTTTCAGAATTCGACTTATAATAAACATTAGAACTTTCGAACTTTAATCTTTTATAATTGAAATTCCCAATTTCCATTTATAATTTATTGACCTTCACAAATTGGAATGTGCTGCAAAAACAGATTTTGTATGCAGTGTTTAATGACAGTTATCAAGTTCAGCTCCGAATAAAGCAAATATAATAAACTCAGTCAGATATTAGAATATTCAACATAAGTTTAAAAAGTATTTTAAGAACGTAATAATCTGATAAGGGTTGGATACTCAGATTTTTTTTTGAGTTAGGTTGTTGCACGAGTTGCTTATTAATGCTTAAGTTATTCTTAAATATAATTTTGTGTCTTTAAAGATTAAATATGTTGCCTTTTAGTGTAATTATTTGTTTAATAGATTGATACTAAATTATTTCTCAGCATGAGAGAAAATTGATACTACTTTCGTTTGTAAAGTTATATTTCCTCTTTTTATTTGAAGAATTTTTTGTGTTCTTAGAATAGTTCTGTATAAATTTATTTACTTTTTTTCAGATGGAGAATTTGGTAAAACCTCATATTTATAATGAGGTTTAATCATTTTATTTTTCCGATGTATAACAACGATGGAAAGTCTTTAATGAACAAAGAGAAAAATTTTGGATTCGGAGCTTCGATGTAGAAACTTTTATTTTCTTTCTTAAGAGATAATGAAATTTCAAATTTGCCATCTTGCATATTTTATTTATAATCTTATTTTATAATACAATAATAATTAATTAGATTACAATAAAAATACTTTAGAATAATTTAAAGCTTATTTTACTACTTAAATCATCTGTTTATAGATTATTTTCTTAAAATATTTCCTTAAGGGATGTAAAGATAATAATGTAATTTTTAAAAGAGCCATTTTAACTATCATACAGCAGACATTTTATCGTAAATACCAACCATATAAATTAAATGGTTTTTAGTCGATGGATGTTGCCAACGGTTATTTATATTTTACATTTGATTAATTTTATTTGGGGCATACTTTGGCGACAAAAATTATCTGAGGGCCATAATTTCTGATAACCTTATTCACTGTATTACAGTGAGAAATTTAATATTT
Organism: Trichonephila clavata; assembly: GCA_019973975.1. NCBI lineage: Eukaryota > Metazoa > Arthropoda > Arachnida > Araneae > Nephilidae > Trichonephila > Trichonephila clavata. The sequence goes on along the minus strand of BMAO01026295.1, from coordinate 7,840 downwards.
TTTTCACTTTGAAACATGGGATCATTTCCCTCTTTTTTTAACGTTTTAAAATTTTCGTTAGAAATAAAGGTAAAAAATATGAATATAATATTCTGCTATAAAGCCACTTCGTTCTTTTTTTACTCTAAATGAGAATTATCGTCATAAAAAAATCTATAATATTTTCAAAAAGTTACCATAGAGATAAAAAAAAAAAATGGACAAAATTTCGTTTCATTCATTTTCCTTTTTAAATGTAAAATGTAGTTTTTATATAAAAAAAATTCTACATGATTTCCTAATAAAATTAGCAATTTTGTTCTCACCTATTTTAGTCCTTTTAATTGTACTTTTCATGAAGTTTTATTTTGTCTTCAAGTCATCTTTTTAATATCAGTTGCAGTGCCGCCATTGATTTTCAAAGGTGAACCAATTTTGTTCCATTCTGCAAAGACTGCAGATTTGTAAATCACTCCTTGGCGCCATTTCGTGTGCTGAAGCTTGGAAAGTGGGTAGCAAGCTCAGGTGACGCCTTCGTCACTAGATCCAGTTTCAAAGTGACTGAGGCCGTTGCCAATAGCATCCGTGTTGCTTAAGAGAGGGTAGTGTTATGAAAAAATAAAAAAAAATCAAGACGATTGGTGTCATTTTTTAGAAGGTCTGAAATTGTGGCCAAGTGGGTGCATTAAAACAGGAATTTACCATAAATTAGCAATCAAATTATAAAATACTATCCACCTAATGTAAATTAACTGCCTCTTTAAATTCACATTTTCCGATAAACGAAAAATATTCCTTTACTTAGGAGTGCATTGAGCATTTTTTTAGGAAATTGAAAACTCCCTCTAAATATGTATCTAAATAGTTTCCATTAAAGTTAAACGTGCCCATTTAAATAGTTGTAAATACTACACAGCGTATTTTAAAAGTATAGATGACTGTGTCCTAGTTATGAAAGCTTTTTTTTTACCAATCAATAAAGAGTTATGGCTTTTTCCTGCTGCAAATAATGATTACTGAGAACTAATTTCCATCATTCATTAGAAAAATAACGCCTATAAGGAACAGAATTTTAAACCTTTCTAAAAAGATGAATCTGACTAAATGAAAACAAACTTAATGAAAATTGAAAACCTTTTAAGTATTCCACACACGTAGCTCACAAACTTAAATTTTACCAATCACAGATCTCGACATTTCTTAATACCTATCAAAGTTAGTGGGGAATTTTTAATCTTTATTCAATTTATACTTTGGAAGGTTTCGTTTTCTTCATAAGCAGAAACTAAAACGCGCGCGAATTTTCTTTCAAAGATTAACTTATCTTAAGCGTACCTCCATCACAATGCTCATCACAGCACTTTCATTTCCTAAACGTCTGCCATCTCAAAGTCAGCATGTCGCCAGTTTTCTTAATTGGCGCAAATGACGCTAGTGGAAAGATGATGATGATTAAATATTAGTCTGAAAATGATAATGACGAGCTCAAGTTATGTTTGAATAATTTTTCTGGGTTCGAGTTGATTCACTGCTTCTTTTATCGAGTAAAATAAACTTGAAACAAGGAACTGCTTAACTTTGTAGTAGAAGTTCATCATAAGTGAAAGAGTAACCGAAACCATGGTGGGGATACATAATAGAAGTATAATTTTATGTAATTTATTTCTCTCCAAAAATGGGTCGTATTTATTTCGTCTTTGTGTGAGAGAATACAATTCACAATACATTGTAAATCTGTTCTATGGAGGCTAGAACGAGACGTGTTTTGCATTAAAATATTTGGAATTATGAAGTTTTCAATTTAATTATGCACAATAATGATTCTATGGAACAGAATCTCCAGGTCACATTTTTTTAAACGGATTTTGATAATTTTCTTGTGTTGATTAAGCTTTATAATAATTTATTAAATCAGAGTAATTAATTGGTTTTCGATTAAACTCATGAGTTAAACAAAAATTCACACACTTTAAAGAATGTTTTCTGTATAATTATAATATAACGCATATTCATTAACCATTCCTACATTTTATGTGTGACGCAAAATTCCTTCAGCGCTTTCTTGCACATTTCACATTAGTTATCGAATACATACCTTACCATTTGATGTATTTCTTTCAACATTATAAAATTGCGCTAAATTCAGAAAAAATAATTGAAGAAATACTTAAAACATTTAAATAAAAGGAATTGTACAATATAATTTGTTAAAAAACCATTCAGGGTATCGTTATACAATTACTTTTAGTCTATTCTAAAGTATTTGTGAATCTGACTCGCTTATAATTTTTTATTCCTTAAATTAGCTTTAAAATATTTCATGCCAGTAGCTTTTATGGAAACTTTAGAGAAATATTTAATTTTTGGAGATGTGCTGATTATTATTCTTTAACCCGAGTATTTTTTAAGCAATAATGTTTTCAAGCAATTAAAGCGAAGATTATCATACTTAACAGGGATTATTGTTTTTGTTAAGAATCACATTGAATGAATCAAACTGAAGCATGAACGAATGACTTTAAGTACAAATATACTGATTGGAGAAAAAATCGTCGAATCAATCATCTTTACTCTGAAATTACTCTGTAAAATATTTCATTCGTTTTTCAAAAGGTTAAAAAAAAGTTTTCGCAAAATGAGTACTCTTTCAACTTTAAATAACTTTATACAATAAAAGAGGGCTCAGAAGTTTAAGAGAATAGGTAATATATTTACGCTTTGTGAGAATAAAGAAGAATGAAAAAAATATTGTTATTTTTGAAATTTAAAATCGAAAACATGGAAAATAAAACAAAGCACCATTCACATTACTTATAGACTTTTTATGCTCTACATACTAAATATATTGATAAGAAGCCAGAAATGGAAAAAAAAATATGAAGAGACAAATAATGAATTCGATTGCAGAGTATTTGTGTTCATACTTTCAGTGATTAAGTACTATAAATTATGATTGAATTTTTCAGCCAGTTCACCTGATTATGATGTTTTACCTTTTCATGTATTTATTTTCCATTTATTCTCATTTAAATAACATTCACACTGCTGTGTGTTAATAAGCATCGACATATTATATATTAAACAAACATGGCGTCAAATAGAGTAAAAATGATTACTTGGTCTCCATGTGATGCGAAAAGACAAAAGCTCTATAAAAGCTTCCTCTTGTGGAATTAAATTACAACAACGAATGAAACATAACTTTGTAGCCTCCACATTGCATGAAAAATAGTAATTGTTGTCAGGTCAGTTATAGTTTTTAAATGTTTTGTTATATAATAATACCACAGTTGAAAACGGATTTAAAAGGGCTACACAATTTTTCTAACCGCATTATTAGAACAATCAAAACATACCTTACTCTTAAAAGTAATTCATTTGATTAATACTTACATTAAGGATTTTGAATTTATTGTATTGTAAGAATACATATGGTTCACACACATACGTTACTGAACTTTCAAATTTGTTTTTTTTTTATTTAGATTTAGTTAAATTAGTTATTCAGTTGTACTCCCTCCAGGAATGTATGCAGTATAAAAAATATTGTTTTATGAACCCGATTTGCTTAAAGAAAATATGCAACAATAAATGTGAATTATAACTTAAACATTTAATGTTCTTATATTCTTTTTGAGAAAATTATTTCATATAGAAGACATTGTAAAATATGATAATAATACCATGCTCTGTAGAAATTTTTACATCTTATTCATTTTCGAAGCCTCGTTATAAAGGGGTCTTTATTTTACATGCACTGGTAAATTGTTTAAATGACCAGAAAAGATAAAGCAAAAACTTCTTTTAACAAAATGGAAAAAAACAAATTAATACAATCTCTCTTTTCATCTTCAAAAAACACCGTACGACTCTTATGCGTAAGTAATTTTCTTATTTCGAAAAGGGATATCTTCTTAATAGAAAAACTTTTTTCTCTCTCTTTTATGCTTGTATATCTTAATTTACTACAGAAAATTATCTGGTTTCACGTTTCTGGAAAAAATTCAGAATTAATCTCTTCCTTCTTTGAAACAATCCCAACTGCACAGATGTGGCTAATTGTAAGTTTTTTTCCCGCCATTTTCTTTGTCTTCAATAGCGAATTACTTCACTTCTAGGAAAATAATCAGGTATTGCTTTTTTTTCTATTCCGATTTCATTAATATTTTATGAAGCAATTTGCTTTTGTTTTTTCCAATAAGAATTCTTTCACATCTCTCTTCTTTTTATAATTCAGAGTAAAATGGTTTACAAATATATCCAGAGAATTTTTTTTACTCTAACTAATAATTACTTGCTGGTTTTTCATAGACTACATTTTGAACGTTGCTATAAAAGGGTATTCTCGTTTTTTGATGAAGTGATTATGTTTGTATTCGGAATTCGGTAATGACCCTTTTTTTGTAGAAATAATCTTGTTGAAACATCAGGCAGTACATTACTAATGTATTTTATATTTAAAAAGTTAAAGAAAAACTTTAAAAATAGTTAATCTGAAGAATGTGAATTTACTAAGCTGTCTCTAAAAAGTTTTTGGATAAAGAATACTGTATTTATCCTCAGTGAAATTATACCATGAATTCTTTATAAGTAATGATGTCATACGTTTTGACATCAAAAAAGTAAAACGAGAGTACGAATTAATGAGTTTTTAGAATTTTTCAGCGAATTAGAATTAAGTGTTTCTCGTTATACATTTTTACTTACATCTGTTATTATTTTCAGACAGTGTTGGGGATTCAGCTGAACAGGGTAAATAGTGTTATTGTGAACCAAAAAGTTTAAGTACAGAAAGTGCACATATATTGTTCATCCACCGTGAGCCAATGGTTAAAGTTACGTTTTTCGTGGTCAGTTGTACTTCACTTCTAATTCTGCCAAAGAGCTGTTCAAATAAGAAGATTAATGCATGGAAATAGCTTCAAAGTCCTCATGTACACCAACGTAGAAGTTAGGTTTATGAGATATTGGTCGGTGATGTTAGTCTTAATTCCCCGAAAGACTTTTCGCTTAAAATGAAATATGGTTTTGTTTCTTTTGGTTTTGTAAGTTCGCTACGCGATAAAGTAAAATCAAGTGATGCATCAGAAGTGGCTCATGCTGCAGTATACGAAAAGTGAATGAGTTGGAAGTTGAAATTTTAAATCAGGTAATTTTCGCGAAATAGTAAATAGCAGACCGGTTTTGGCGATTAGGAAATTGCCAAATTGACCCATTATGTAAGCATAGTATATCGTTAATCGCATTAACCATATTTAACCTTATAATATTCAAGAATTTGTGATAGATACTTAGTAGTTTACTAGCTAACTGTAAATCTCCTGTCACACACTCAGTCGTAACAAGTTTGGGTGAATCTTACTCCTTCGAAGCAAACGTTTTAAGAAAAATATGGCAAAATTAAGAAAATTAAATTAAATTATTATTACTATATGGAAAATAATAGGTAAAAATTTACGAAAAATAGCATAACATTCTGTACCAAAAGTATATGAAAAAATTTTCAATTTTTGAATTATGATGTGTTATTTTATTTATTTTTGAAATGACTTTCAAGATCAGAAATATTTTAATTTTTACAATAACTAGAGCACTTTATCTTTGTTATTATATAAAATTCCTTAAAAAACAGTGATTATATTAACATAAAGGATTGTAAATTTTGTAATAAAACTGTGATTCATAAATCTGATTGTTAAAGCACTTTTACTATTTTAAAGAATATACACAAACAATTTCAGTTAATTATTTTCGAAACTTTTTCAGCAATCGCTGTCCCCATTTCAGCATTTTCAAAAAAAAAAAAAAATACATTTCGAGAAAAACGCGTTTTAAAGTATGACATCTTTCTGAAAGTAATGACACCTGTTTTTACTAAAACACTTGTAGCTTTTGTTCTACTGAACGGAAAATAATAAACTTGGTACGTATATAAAGCTAGTAAGATGGCCTGCCAAATAAAATCATAAAAATTTTTGTCAATTTTTGGTAAAATTCCCAATTTTAGGGTAGTCGGATACCTTAACATCTTCCTTATACCTGTCGCATTTTCTGAGATTACATTTGGCAGAATTCTGTCTCTCCGTTTGTCTATCATCCTTAAGAGATTATTTTTACCTCTACGAAATTCCGCAAAACATTTTAATATTATCTCACAAACTGGAATTTCCTTTTTGTTTGATAATATAAATTCTGAAAGTTTTCATTTTTATTTAGTTTTAAAAGTAAAAAACACATATAATGATAATGCTCTAATATAATTTTTTTTCTTCCTGAAAAATTATGGAATAACTCAATTGCTGACCCTCGATGAATTTTCTATATGGAATAAAATATTTCCTATTTACATATCACTGACTGATATTTTTTAAAGTCACCTCATTTGATGTACCTATGGGAGACATTTCAGTGTTACTCTTGTGGCCGAGTGTCTAGGCATCGGATCATGGCTAGCGTGTCATGAGTTCGATCCTAGTACCACCAAAGATCCGCCGTGTAGGGGAGCGATGCACGTAAAATCTGTCGAGAGCTCAAACGTCCTCCTGTTGGTGTGGTGTGGCAGTTAGGAGAGGGGGTGCCAGCTCAGGTGTCGTCCGCGCCACTTGATCATGGCTCAAAATTAAGCGGACCGTCGCCAAAAGCCCTCGTGTTGCTAATCAGTGCGACGTTAATATTCTCTCAGTGTTACCCTCGTATATTTTAATATGTCTACTATGATTTAGCAGTTAGATTGGTTTCAGTCTATTTTGAATCATACAGCTAAAAGTGTCAACATCTCTTATCATTGTATCCCTCAATGGCATGGTATGTTGGATTTGATTAATATTGATCTATTTAATGTCTCCAAAAAGTTACATTTCGTTTCTGTTTGCACCTTACCAAATGATGACTTTTTTATATGAAATATCAGTATTTAAAATTCTGATGATATAAACCAATTTTTCTTTAGGATATCTCAGAATACCTTATTTTTGCAAGAAAGAGAAAATAAAACTAGGTAAACGTATTTTTTAAAAGTAGTCATTTAGTATTTAACATTAAAATTGAATAATGCATGTAAAAATCTGCATAAATGTAAAATGCTAAAACTGTGTAATACACACACACATATTAATGATACAATTTTTTTTCTCAGAAAAGTGCAAAGTTCAAGTAAAACACGATAGTTTTACGAAAAGAACATTTAGAAAACAAGTTGAAAGAATTTTGTTATTTGTTGTTACTAATATACTAAATATTTACTACCCCATTTAGAATGCTGTAACATGTACAAAGAATACTTAAGTATTCCGTCTATCCATTGAAAGATTATCTATCAGAAAACCACATGGATGCTAAGAAATTTTAATGAAAATCGTCAATATTTATATTGAAAATATCCCTCAAGGTAATTGGTTAACATATTTATGAAGCAATGAATTTTACAAAGTAACTAATATGGTTGAGATGATTAATGGGTTGGCAGTGTAAATTTCCACAATGTATCAATGTATTAAAATTAACCTTCAGCAGAAGCTGTTTTAAATGCATATTTCCTTCCTTTTAAAAATGTGACGTCATTTTAAGGAAGGATTATTCCATTTATTCGGTTCTTTCATATCAATAATTGATATTGTTTAAAAAAATACTACTTTACATAAAATTTAAATGTTGTTCTTCCATAAACACCGTTTTTAAAGATTTACGATCGTATGCAAACAGTAAACAGCTAAAGCATTCATTTATTAATTTTAATTCCTATCTCCTTGCTAAAAATGTATTGTGATCAAATTTTGTCATAACATGTTATAATCTATTTAAAAGACTTATTGTGCTTTATGTTTAAACAATGTCCTTGTCTCAACGTGCTGACCTTTACCAC
>BMAO01026294.1:0-53516 GCA_019973975.1 Trichonephila clavata | reverse complement strand
TAGCCTGCAAGGAAGAAATGAAGTTAAAATCAACCTTGACACATAAAGTCCGAAGTCAATTTGGAATTTTTCAAACTAATAACACAAAGTTTACTATTTTTTAAAAATATCAACAGATTAACATTTTTAAGAGTTCATTTATACGTCAAATTTTCTTACATCTATCGAGGTATTATGTAATATACACTGGTGTCAAAAGTTAAGCATAAATCATAAAAATGCAAAAAACGTGGAGTAAATATTCGTAAAATTATTCCAAATTTCTTGTGAATATTAATTGGGGGAAGAAAAACATTGGTTTATGCAAAACTTTTCAGTCGATGCGTCCTGCTCGAAACACCGGCGCATGTCGGAACGCGGAGAAACCGATTCACGCAGCATAGGCAGTTAGACAAGGTTTCGTGCAACTGCTGTGCGAAGGAACGTTGTTAACCATCAAACAAGGTGAATGATAACACAAAGACGCCAATTGGACATGTTTATTGCCAATTGGAATCCTCACGATCACAAACGAAGTGTCCCAATTTCTGAATGTGGACCAGTTTGTGATCTCAACACTGTGACAGAGGTTTCAAAGAACGGAGATGTTACCGACAACCAGTATCAGGTCGACCAAGAGTCACAACCCCTCGCGAAACCGATATCTGGTAATAGTGCGCGACGTCAGAGGTGCAGTACTGCAGAGCACTGGGTTCGGCCCTCACAGTCGCCACAGGAATACGAATTTCGAGACAAACTGTTACAGGAGACTCAGTCATGCTGGCCTATATGCCAGAGGACCAGCAGTTTTCATTCTTCTCACGTCTGCGCATAAACGCGCTCGTTTGAACTGGAGTTTGAAATATCAACATTGGAGTGTGGGAGAGTGGGCCAATGTGATGTTCAGTGACGAGTCCCGGTTTAGTCTGAGTAGTGATTCTCGACGGGTAACGATATGGAGAGAACGTAGAACACGTTTTGAACCCAGCAATATAACAGAAAGACATCATTTTCCATCAAGGGAGTAATGGTATGGGCAGGCATCATGATGGATGGCCGCACAGACCTCCATTTCTTTTACACGGGGTTTGTGACTGCTCAAAGATACAGAGACGAAGTTCTTGAGCTTTATGTTCGCTTGTTTCGAGGTGCTGTCGGTCCTGACTTCATATTCATGGATGATAATGCGCCATGTCACCGAGCGGTTCTGATTGAATGACTTCCTTGAAACGGAAAACATCCAGCGCATGTCGTAGCCTGCGAACTTCCCTGATTTAAATCCTATCGAGCAATTATGGGATATGCTCGGGAGACAAATTGCAGCCCTTTCGCACCCATCATGCTCCATTACAGAACTGAAGAGAGCTCTCCAAGAAGCGTCTATAGCAGTAAGAAATTACGTCAAATTCGTTTAGTCGTCTTCCCAAAATATCATTTAGCTTGATGCCGTTTTAAATAAGCTATAAACATAACTTCATCTAACAAATGAAGTTCAGATTTAGGAAGATATATATAAACCATATATTACAGCTTACAACTACATTTTAGAGTAGCGATCTGCATATTTGTGAATCACATTTTATCACGAACTTATATCGCACGAATAAAAAGTATTTCACAAATTACTAGTGTACAATTTATCAGTTGAAGAATATTGATCAACCCCAATGAGAAGAACCTTGGCTCTGTTTTCTCGATATACAAAATCATTTAATCTTAGGAAGACAGGAAGGGGACGAAAAAGACGGCAACTTAACGTATTCCATTCTTATTGAAATTAATTCAATAGGTGAATTTTTCAATGAAATAACACATGGTATCTGCGCATCCAAAACCTTTTTGGTGATGTTCGGTCTATACCTTGAGTACGTGTAGAAAAAATTTTTAGAGCTGATTACATAAGCGTACATATACGCATGGGCTGTATACGATCATGTCCATAAATTACGGATAATGAAGTTCAGGCAAAGAGAGAGACAGAAGCAAAACAAATTTGACTTATTTGTAAAGTCTATTTATTAAACAAAAGGTAAAGAGCAAAAAGATGCTATATGTTTGACATAATTAATAAAAAATGCGATTTTTACTCCCTGGAGCAAATTTCAAAAAAGAACCCATTTACAAAAAAAAACAGTATAACATGGTTAGTATGATGGGTAATACGGAGTATGTCTCCCGGATGATGCAATACAGGCCTTACAACGCCTACGCATGCTGAGTATAAAATTATCAATCTGATCTTGGGGAATATTACACCACTCATCAAGCAATGCTCTCCGAAGTTCCGGTAGACAGGTGGGAAGGGGTTGACGGGTTGCAATTCGTCGGCCAAGCAAGCGTATCCCACACATGCTCTATTAGGTTCAAGTCCGGTGAGTATACTGGCCAATCCATACCGGTGATATTCTCCGATTGAAGGCATTCGTCTACAATGTTTGCACGATGAGGACGGGCGTTGTCATCCATAAACAGAAATTCAGCACCCATGGCGCCCCGAAAAGAACGTACATGTTGTTCCAGAATGACATCCGAATAGATGTGGCCTGTCATCGTTACACTCTGAACATGCAGGTTAGTTCTGGAACCAAGAATAATTCCTCCTCAAGCGAGCCATCCTGCACCACCGTAACGGTGTCGTTTAATGGTGTTCTCTTGGTGGTAACGGGTACCTAGCGCTCTCCATATGAAAGTCCGGCGAGAATTAGACTGCAAACTAAACCTGGAGTCATCGGTAAAACATCACACTAGACCACTGTTGCCTTGTCCACAATGCATGCTCTCTACTTCAGGTTAATCGCAGGCGACAGTGAGTTGCGGTAATGGGAACACATCTGACCGACCTAAGAGCATATAGACCAATGTGCCCTAAGCGTCTGTACACGGTGTGCCTTGAAACTGTCGTACCGGTAGCTGAAGAGAGCTGACAAGACAGGTCTGATGCTGAGATCCATGTGTTTCTTTTGGCAGTAACTGCCAAATACCGGTCCTCATTCGGCGTTGCAACTCGGGGGCTACCTGTGCTGTAACATCTACTCACATTACCATCATCTTGGAATCGTTGCCAAAGCTTGGAGATGACACTCTGGGTGATTCCAAGTTCCTCGGATACTTTTAGCTGGGTACGTCCTCATTCCAGTCGTCCGATAATTCTACCACGTAAAAATCATTCAAATGCTTCCTTTGTGCCATAAATATGCGGTTATTGCACTGAAAGGCTTTTAAAGCGCTTGTGAACAATTTTACTTCTTTGTCATCATTCCTTATATACCCCTCTCTTACACTCTCGTCATTGTGACGTACTATCCGCGCCATCTGGTGGTTTCCTGTAATTTGCATACTCTTCTTCAAAATGTGTGTGATAATTCTACAGGAGAAATTTTTATTTTAGAGTTCAATTTCTGTGTGATTCTGAATTATCCTTAATTTATGGATATGAGTGTATTTAAAAGAAAATATTTTGTACTAGTGTTTTTTGTTCATTGGTACATCTTTCTTGGCGACACGTTATGTTTTTTGACAGCATTCGGAAAAATTTTACCAACTATTAAAATGAATAAACCTCTACTTTTGGATAGTAGAATGATACAGAGAATCGTCTCAATTGCAGACAGTTGGAGATTTGAATATTATGCCCAACACCGTATTAAACTTTCTTACACAATTTAATGGGAATGGATATGGACAATGAAGACAAATACTCTTTAATACGTATAGGAGAAAACTTTTTTTAGCATCGGAGAATATGGATATTGCAACAGGATGACTGGGTGATCATTCTGTTTATTAGTCCTGTGATTCAGCGTTACAATTAATCTTCAGCCCACTTTCATCGGAAAGACATATGGCCTCGTTACATACCCACCAACATTTTTGATTTTTTTTATTTTCCACTCGTTTTATCCTTACACACCCTTGATGCCCAATGAAAAATTCAAACTTGTAGAGGGTTATTTGGACGTTGTCTCTTATGGTTAACAAGGAATTTTCTCTTGACTATGAATTTCAATATACTGTAATGACTACTATTCTCAAGCATTACCTAATAATTCTTGGCAACATGTTTATACAGATGATTTAGCTGAAGTGGCTTTTAAAAATGCTGGAGCCAGAGTTTTCTCTACAGATTTCACACTTTCTTTTGACATTGGGAAGTATTTTGACAATTTTGAGGATTAATAACAGCCATTTCTTTACCCATAGACAAGACAGAGCAATGTGAAAAAGGAAAACAGCGTCTTTTTTTGTTAAGGGGAGTCAGTAGGGTAAACACCTTCGGGAAATCGATTTTGAGTTTTTGATATTTTTAAAATCCCTGAATCAGGACCTTTCCAATGATATAACATACTTGCCATTTTACTAAATAAAAGTATGTTAAAATTATTTTTAAAAAATAATCAGCTGATGAGCCACGCCCCCCTTTGACAGATACAAATGTAAACATTGACCTTTTAAATCTGGGAAGCTTTTCCAAAGCCACTCTCTGTTTTATTTATTCATACGCAGTTAACTGTAGATTCACTGCAAGCGCGTAACTGTTAGGGTTGTTTACCTATTTTGGAGAGAATACACGTTTTTCTTCTTAGCGTTTTGAATATTTCGATATTTCAAATTTCTGAAAATCAAAAATTTTGAAATTTTAATTTAATATGCCAAGATGCAACAGAGTTTTCAAAAAACGTAAAGGTACGTTTTATAAAGGTAAGAATAATTTCAACCATACTAACGACAATCCTCAAGCTGGACATGCACATGACTCAAAGGAGACATGTGCAAAAGAAAACAAAATTCCCAATTTAAATGAAAGTTTTTCTTCCTATGACAAAAGTGTAGGTATTATTAATGCCATTATGAATTTGAATATTCTGGCATTTGTTTTCAAGAATGAAGTTCACTGTAAAATGTGTAACAGTGGCTTAGACATGCAAGTTTTAAAAGGTAAGTCTGGACTGGCTATTACATTTGTCCTGAAATGTTGTGCTTGTCCATATCGTGTAGAATTCTCTTCTTCAAATTTTCATGAAGGAACGCAAATTGCTGCAATAAATACCAGGTTTGTATATGCTATGCGTTCCATTGGAAAAGGTGCAGAAGCTGGGAGAATGTTTTGCGGCATAATGAATCTTTCTCAACCACCTACAAGGTTTTCTCCTTACGGTAAGCGAATCTTAAATGCTGCAAAACTTGTTTACGAGGACTCCATTCAAAATGCTGCGAAGGAAGCTATTTGTGAAAATGAAGGTAATAATAATATTGCAGTCGCTGTAGATGGAACATGGCAGAAACGCGGTTACTCATCATTGAATGGTGTAGTTACTGTAACCAGCATGGATACAGGTAAGGTGATAGATGTTGATATTCTTTCAAAATATTGCATATGTAAAAACTTACCTTCTCATCAAAAGGATTGTAAAAGGAATTACGTTGGATCTAGTGGAGCCATGGAAATTCAAGGTGCGTCTAAAATTTTTCAACGGTCATTATCTTTGCATAATGCCCGATATATTACTTACTTAGGGGATGGAGATTGCAAAGCATTTGACGCTGTTAGAAAGAAAAACATCTATGGAGATGAATACCCAATTGAAAAATTTGAGTGCATTGGACTTGTCATGAAGCGCATGGGAACAAGATTACGCCGATTAAAATCTCAATTGAAAGGGCAAATCTTGTCAGACGGTAAGTGTTTAAGTGGAAAAAATCGTTTGACTGTGCATGAAATAGATAACTTACAGTTTACTATGGATCAGCTATTCAGAGAAATTACACCAGTGTTCAGAACATGCGGCAAGATATCTGGGCCATTTTTCTGCATAAGCTGTCAACAGATGAATATCCTCAACATGGTTTTTGTCCTGATGGTGAAGATTAATGGTGTGGATATAAAAAGGCTGAAGCATCAGGTAAGTCTTACAAGCATAAAAATAGTCTTCCGGTCGCTGTTGTAGAAGCAATGCGTCCTATATTTAGAGATCTTTCCCATCCTTATCTGTTAAGAAAATGTTTGCATGGAAAAACGCAAAACCCGAATGAAAGTTTTCATAATGTCATATGGTCACGTGTTCCTAAAACAACATTTGTACAGATTGAAACACTTTCACTTGGTGTTTATGATGCTGTTTGTTCTTTTAATGATGGTAATGTATCCAAATTAAAAATGCTGCAGAAAATGGGAGTCGAGCCTGGAGAATATTCGGTAAGTGCCATGAAAATTCTTGATAGAGAAAGGTTAATGAAAGCAGTGTAAACTTTTTCTGGAAGAGCGAAGAAAATTAGAAAAGATAAAATAAGAAAAAGAAAAAAAGAAGAAGATTTAATATTAAGAAAAATAAGGTAAAAACCGGCTACAGTGCAGGATCTTTTTAATGAGGTAAAATTTTATATAAAAGCTACTGTTTTCTAAAAATTTTCTTTTCTAAACTGTGTTTTCTGTAAATGTACTGTATGCATGAACTGGAAATTTTTATTTTATATTTCATATATATATTCTTGTGTATACTGAAGTGAAATTTTTGAAATATTCCTCAGACATTTAGCTAAAAAGCATATGTCGTAACACAGAAAAGGAAAATTTTTATTAAATTCCTTATTTTACTCTGCAAAAATTATTTTTTTTAATCAGGCTGATCAATTTTTTAAAAAAAGATTTCACTTCTGTATAAAAATAAATGTTTATTTAATGCACACACAAATATATCTCAAAATGCGTTGCATAAAGCTTGTTATATACACAAAAAAAATCATAAATTTCATGTTTAAAAACACAAATATAGTTTTCTTGTTGTTTTGGATAATACATATGTAATATTTATATAATCTTTTAATTCTTATAACTAAAGAAATTTTGTTTACATGTGAATATACAAAACACTAAAGAAATTTTTCGAAGTGCCATATAGTCATGTATTACTGTCTTATATAGATTATATTTTTAATTTGTGTCTTCTTTCTCTATAAATTAATTGTATGCATGAACTGGAAATATTTATTTTATATTGCATTTATATTATATATACTGAAGTGAAATTTTTGAGATATTCCTCAGACATTTAGCTGAAAAGCAGATGTCGTAACATAGAAAAGGAAACTTTTTATAAAATTCATTATTCTACTCTACAAAATTACATTTTTAAACATGCTGATCAATTTTTTAAAAAAAAATTTCACTTCTGTATAAAGATAAATGTTTATTTAATGTACACACAAATTTTTAAGCTTTGTTTTCAATAGTTTCTTAGTAAAAGGGACATAAATATATCCCAAAATGCAATGCCCTTTTTCGTTGCACAAAACTTGTTACATACAAAAAATACACAAATTTCATGTTTAAAAACATAAAATCAGTTTTCTTGTTGTTGTTTTGGATACCATTTATGTAATATTTTAAGAATCCTTTTAATTTTGATACTTTAAGAAATTGTGTTTACATCTGAATTTATAAAACACTAATGAAATTTTTCGAAATGTCGTATAATGATGTATTACCAAAGCCATATTTTCATGTATTGACACATTTTTACATGGTATTTATGATACTTATAGTCAACTTGGATGACAGTAATGTATCAGAACTAAAAATTCTTCAAAAATTGATGCATAATTTGAGAAAAATGATGCAAATGCTATAAAATATCTCGATAGATTAAAAGTGAAAAATGTACATGTATTTTCTGAGAAATCTAAGTAAAAGAAATAAGTAAAAAGTCTCAAAAGTTATTGAGAACAAGCTAATATTTAAAAAAATAGTGCAAATACAGATTGTAATTCATAATTTTTTTGATGAAGTGACATTTTATAATAAAAATGCAATTATCTCAAAACGGTGTTTTTAAAAATGCGTGTACCATTTTCTCAGAACCTATTCAACGGAAGCACTTGCAATCTTCACTGAATATTACTGATATGTTAATATATATACTGAAGTGAACTTTTATTAATATACCGATAATATTTTTGTAAAAGTCAGTTATCGTGAAAAAAAATGACATTTTTCAAAAAATTCATAGTGATACATTACGATGAAAGTTTTTGAAAAAACTAAACAATATATTTGAAAAAGCTCACTTCAGTTTAAATAAAAAAGTCTAATTAATATACAGAAAAAAGTTTAAGTCTGTACATTTAATATTTTATGAGAAAAAGGCACATAAAAATGCTCAATTTAACATTAGCGGGATAGGGGGTACCGACTTACCTTAATTCCATGGTGGCAATTACGACAATAACTACCAATCACAGTGAAACAAAGATTTTCAGAATTGACAAAGGAAAAACTAGATAAATTGTTCAATATAAATAACAACATTTAATTGTACTAGATCGCAAGCAGTTGTCGGATATATGAGAACCATTGAGATACCGTTGTCGGAAATGAGAGGGTAGATATTTAAAAAGTGGATTCTAACCAGATCCTAAGTGGATGGCAAACAGATTTTTCTTTGCCGCTGAAGCGTTGTATATCCTGCAGCATCAAATACGAACGTTCCAGTCCGTTCACAGAGAAGACTTCAGTAAAGAAATGGGGTTCCTTTTCGAATAAATTACCATGAATTTCTGGTTACTTGTCTAAAGCAGTCAGCGTGACCTGATTTAGATTCGCCATTGTGATCATGACTGCTTGTAGGATTACCTGTACGGTAGGGGAATGGCACATTCCGGTAATTACTTATTTTATGACCATGACTGGAATCCCCTCAATATATGCCTTGCAGTTTTAAACCGTATTTCTTTGAATGTTGTTGATTGTGCCTTTGGTGGCTGTTTTTATAGTTCTGCATTATATTGGGCTGCTTGATGACTTATGGCCAAAAGGTCGGAGACGGCATAAGATTAAAAAAAAACATCTGAGAGAAAGACCGACATTATAGTGAAAGTTTGATAGTCTCGATATACATCATATTAGACGGACTCATAAGCTTCTATATCTGTGACAAAAGCTCTGCAAATGTGCTGTGAGGTATAGTAATAAAATATACTTCATGCTAATTTTTCTTTGTCAACTTGGTGGCTTAGAGGTAAGGTGCCTACCTCGTAAGGCTCAGGTTGCAGGTTTGAAACCGACTGGAGTCGATAGATTTTCTGGATGCGAAAAGCGTAGATACGCAAGTCATATGATTACGGGGCATGTAAAAATCCTTGAGTATCAATTTGACTCTGGTACTCCCGGCAAAATAAATTCGTGGAAATATTTAGCATCCAACGAGAGCTTGAATTTTGAGTACATTCAAGCGTCAGAAATTTGGTAGCGGGAGCCACCACTAAATGTTGCCGCCAATCAAATGGCTCTCACACTTGGTGACTTGCCGTGTCTGAAAAGGCTTACCTGCCAAAATGCAGCCCTTTAAAAGGAAAAAAATATTTTTCTCTTCTAGGTTGCAGGGTTTTTTTATCTCTCTCTTCATTTTTACGGATGGCAGTATTCGACCACACATAGGTAATCCATTGGATGTATTTCTTGAAAATTAAAATTATTTGGGAATAGGGATCACATCCCTATCTCCACTTTTTTTTCGTGTTCTAATCTGTCTCTTAAATTTTCTTGAGCTGATGTATTTATGTGTGTGTGTGATCAAGTGAATGCTCCTTAAATGTTGTACATTAGTTTTATTTTTACATTATATCAACTTATGTGTACAAGTCTAATTTTATTAAAATCTTTTCGGTACCTTTGCAGATTGTGATTGCATGATTATTTCAATAAAATGCTTAACTTTATTGTGTGTTTTTATTCTATTTTATATGAGAAATGTAATTCGAACAACTTTTGCTAAGTTTCCTGTGTAAAAATTTTCCGCATTCACTCCGATGTATTCATTATCTATTTTGAAAATTTTAATATGTTGTATTTAAAATATTGTTTTAAGTGAATATAAAAAATAGTTTTACCGTATTTGCTCATAGCTAGAAAATATTTAAACCCTACATAACTTCCATTCTCTTTTTCGATCTGATCAAAATTACAAATGTTTTTGTGTTTGCTTATCTTATTCGATCTACAATAACATATCAAATCGAAACCCCCGTAATTCATCGTGGAAAGTTGTGCTAGATTTCTTCTGTTAAAATGTTAAAAATTTTAAAAATAGTTGAGAAAAATCTTTCATGGATTTATGAGATTGTGTATGCGCATTTTTATTTTGCAAATTAACTAAGATTTCATATGACTCTTTTCTAAGAATAAAATAAGAAAAATTTTAAATTATAGTACACATTAAAAAAAATGTTTATAGAATATGTTTTTTGACTTTATAGGTAATTTTTTAGCTTTTAATATTACATGGAGGAAGCTAATAAACATTAAATACTGCTCGCGCTGGGCGAAACATGTGTGCATAAGACGAGCATTGAATAAAATGCCTCTTTCCCCAGGTTCTTGTTTACATAATTTTTCAACTCAAATCGTGTTATTTTCTTTTTTTTTTATCGATTCAGTCAAATTGCCAAGAATTCGAATGAAAAAACCAACAACACTAGAATGAAATATTTAACTTTTTTTCCCTTACGGTTTTATAAGTTTAATTTTGTCTCTAACAATTTTCCCCAATGATTAACAAAACGTCGTAAGGAATTTCAAACCCAGCAATTTTCCGCGAAAACAAAAACTCGTTGAGACATTATAAAATTACTCTAGATTCTCATTCAGGCTA
Organism: Trichonephila clavata; assembly: GCA_019973975.1. Taxonomy (NCBI): domain Eukaryota; kingdom Metazoa; phylum Arthropoda; class Arachnida; order Araneae; family Nephilidae; genus Trichonephila; species Trichonephila clavata. The sequence continues at coordinate 42,894 of BMAO01026294.1, read as the reverse complement.
TAAGTTGTAACACATCACCAAATCATCCATTTTGTTTTTGTTTTTTATACTTAAAAACAATATAAATAATCTAACGTTAAATTCGAAAAAGACAACTGTAAGTTCGCTCACCTTTCGGGTAAGATACTCCAGTTTCATTCCATTTATATGCGAATCCAAAAAAAGCGGCTGTTGGTTCGATCACAGCTCTGTTCTTTTTTCAAAACGATGTCCATTGGCGGACCAGATGGTGCCCATTTTTGTTTCAACTCTTCCACTCGAACGTTAATGTGGAACGGAAGTTCGTCACGCAGAAAGACGCAAACATTGATTGGCATGATCGATGATTACGTTGGAGTACACACTTAATTTTTGTGGTCCGATAACTATCAATGCTATTTTTTTGAAAATGTCAACTAAATTACACAGAATTACCCTTCCTACAAATCGATAGTTATTAACCTCAAATAAATAAACTAAGATTTCATGCCGTTTGTGAAATCATGCCAATAAATTAAATCAAATGGTTTTTGACGAATAAATTAGAAAAATTATCTTTATTTTTCACTCTTATCACTGCTATATATATATATATATATATATATATATATATATATTTATTAAGGATTGATTTTAATTTTTCAACAGGATAATGTGCTTCCTCTTATCGCTGTTGCAACCCAACAGGTTCTACAAAGTGTCGATGGGTTGACATGATCTGCAAGATCACGAGAGTCAGAATCGGTCCGAATTAAGTCCAAATCGGTTATCATTGAACGACACTCCAACGTATTTCATAACCAGCATTAATCATTTCTATATTGACCGAACAAGTGGAACAGGCATGGTACTCCCTCCCTCAAACTGACATGTAACAACTACCTATACGGCAACATACCCTGAACGTCTGCATGCTTGCAATCAACATTCTGTCGGTTACGCCGGTTATTAATGTACCATCATTTCACATTGGAAATGGCTTCCCTCACGATCATATTAACCCGAGATCTTGAAACGTTAATTACAGCGAAATATAGTACCTAGACTCATGTATTTTCGAAATTTCATTACCTTACAATAATTTTTGCGTGGTGTTGGGTTTTTTCCCCTTCACTGTAAAATGTCACGAGACCAAAAGTTATAATTTAATTTGTTAAATATTGGTAAAAGCAATCTTTTTATTCATTTTGTGAATCTCACTGTGAGTCTAGAGAACCGTGAACTTTTTTTTCAAATATTGTATTGTTCTGTGTTATTAATTGCTTGTATTTACCAAAGCGGTGTAAGGGCATGTGAAAAGTGTTAAGGCTCTTTGAGCTTTAGGGAGTTGATGGGATCTTGTTAACTGTAGTGGGAAATTATATGACTTTGCATTCGCAAAAAAAAAACGTACAATTATATATTATAAATCTATAATAACTTGAAATTCCTAATTCTGAACTTGGTATAGATAATTTATTCTTAAGATGCTTCTTAGGCAATTTTTTTCGTGAATGGGGAGGAGTTTGGATACAAAAACGTTTATTTTTTTTTGTGCTCAATTTTTTCTCCTTATATAACCATCCTGAAATCTTAATAAAGAAAAATTAGCGATAAAAATTAAAACTGAGAATTGCACAGAATTGCGTTCTTTAAATTACGGTTGTTGCAAAAATTCCCCGTATTGTGTAATTGACTTCACATAAAGGGGGAAATGCATGTGCTGGTTTCTTCTAACCCTGATATTCATTGTTATCGATTAAATGATAACTTGTCATAAATTAGCAAAAAGACATTTCCTTTTCCAATGTATTATAAATGTTTGTTTACAATCAAGATTTAATTGTTTTCTACAAGACAACACTTGTAACTTTTTTCCTACAAGACCACCCTTTCTTTTTGTTAGGATCATTTCCCCTCTCTTTTTTTTGTTTTTGTTTTCAAAACTCTGTGAGCTGCTACGCACTCCAAACAAATTTGCACAAAAAAGTAACTCGCTTACTATAAATGGTGCAACAGCATGCATTTTAATTAAATTTTCGAAACATCTGAAATAACCATTAGTACTCGTGTTCAAGACATAATAAAAACTTCACGGCCTGAGGTAGAAAAAGATTATAGAATTAGCATTTATAGATGCATTCATGAAACCTCAGCTTCTCCCGAAATAAAAATCTTTCGTGTTCATTGTCTAGAAATGATAATGAATAATATAATTTTTAATTGGAATTCTCAACAATAACTTTAAATGAATGTGTTCTTTTAATAGTTTAAAGTTCTTTATAAATGTGAGTGTCTTCGTTGGAAAGAAAATACAAATATTTTGAAATTAAGGAATTTAATATATATATATTGTTTTCTTTAAGGTGTAGTGATTTAATCTATATAAGCCAGTAACAACCTCCGCACTATGGTGATCATTTTGGTGTAGTAGGTAAGTTAGTCAGTTTCGGATCCAAAGGTCCCGGGTTCTGTCCTCCGGATATGCGCGTCACGTCATTTAGTGATCCTATCTTAACTTAGAAAAGCGAAACCTATACTGGTCTGTCGTGGCGCCATCAACCCGCAAAAAAAGAGAGCAACGAAGGAAAAAAATTCGTCAGATTAACGTGACGCAACTCTTCCAACACACACACAAAAACAAACTGACCGCTCCCATTAACAACTAAATCGTTCGTTAGCCTAACCAACTCACTGGTAAGGGAGTGTGTAGCAATTTAATATATATAAGCTAGTAACCGCATCATGGTGATCATTTTGGTGTAGTGGTTTAGTTACTCGGCTTAGGATCCAAAGGTTACGGTTTCTGTCCCTTGGATAAGCGCGCCACGTAAAAGGTTATGAAACAATCTTCCTCTCTTCTTCTGAATTCTATTTACACTTATTTTTCTCAACTCATTATCTTGTAAAAGTGTGATTAACTCGTAACTAATAAAAGAGTATAAGTAAGAATAGCTCCCACCAAACCCAAAATAGAACTCCATCTAAAATAAAAAACGTCACAACCGGACAGAACGAAACTTGGTTTTTGGTGTAAACCTTTCTTGAAATCGATTTCATCAGTCCTTCCTACACTCAGCAACCTGTGCTGCACTTTTTTACAGAATTCTTCCCTAAAAGCATCCATTGCTATCGGCAAACCGCCAACGAACCAGAAATAAGCCAACTGGCTGGCAACGGAGATAATGAGGAAGAGTGAAAACAAAGTGAACAAACTTTCATCACTTTCTTTATGGTATCCTAGTGCCAACCATGCCACTGCACAACAACAGCAACATAAATTCAAGATACAGGCTAAAAAAGACGGCAGGTACAACAGTTTCTGCATGAGAATCATAACATCGTCGATTCTTGTCTTTAGTTTCAAGATGTCGGACTGAGCAGAGACAGTAAATTTTTCCGAAGGACACCTTTCCACCTTGGTTCTAAGATGGTTAATTAATTCACAGAGTCGCTGGCAAAGCACTCAATGTAATATCACCACTAAAGCAGGAAACATAGGATACAACACGAAGTAAAAAATGCTCTTGAGAAATACTAACAGAAATTGCCAGTGGAAATCTTTTATTGGATATTTATACATGTAAATACATGCTTTGCTTTCTAGATTTTTTGTTGTTGAATTCATAGTCGACAAAATAACTGGTGAAAAGCAAACACAGTATAAAGGAAAACTTATTTCTTTTCTTTGAGTGTATGGATGTATTTCATGGAGAAATCTAAGAAAGGTTGATAAGTCTTTCCTCTTATGTCTCATTTCGCACCATATAATTACACTTAACACGTAAGTGAGGAGATAAATTAAGGCAAGCCTCAAGTAATACCCCACTCAGTTTTGAAAAAAGATAGAATTGCATTATCTATCAAAGCCAAGACAAGCATAGAAAAAAATGAGCGAAAAATAATTTGTCGTTTTAGAGTCTCGTCCGAATTCACAAGGAATCCCATCCAACAGAGCAAACGCAGAAACATAGAGGGTTCGTTTGCGTACTTCACATGCCACTCGTTGGATTTTTGATGTTTGAGAATCGTAAGAAAACGTGCTTGATCTTTCCAATCAGCTAGATTTTTTGATGCAGGACAAAGTAACGAATTAGATTTTTCCTTCTTCATTTTAAATGGTGTGATACGACTTTAAAAAAACAAACAAAATTGAGATATAAGGGTTATGTTACAGAATAACTATTTGATGATAAATTTTGTTGGCATAAAAATATTATAATCAATCATGTTGAGAAGAGTTTCATACAGTATCAATCATGTTGAGAAGAGTTTCACTCAATATCAATCATGTTAAGAAGAGTTTCACACAACATCAATCATGTTGACAAGAGTTTCATACAGTATCAATCATGTTGAGAAAAGTTTCACACAATATCAATCATGTTAAGAAGAGTTTCACACAACATCAATCATGTTGAGAAGAGTTTCACACAACATCAATCATGTTGAGAAGAGTTTCACACTATATCAATCATGTTGAGAAGAGAGTTTCACACGATATAAATCATGTTGAGAACAGTTTCATATGGCAGTTATTCTGAGAAGTGTTTCAGGCAATATAAAAAATGATGAGAAGTGTTTCAAATAATGTCAGCTACGCCGAGAAGAGTTTAACACGATGTGTCATGTTAAATGAGAGTTTTTTATAATGTCAATGTTAGTCAATGTGTCACATAATGTAATACAGTTTAAGAAGAGTTTCATGCAATGTCAGTCATTTCGAGCAGAAATTGATACAATGTAAATTAAATTGAGAAAAGTTTCAATTGATATTAATTACGCTGAGAAAGAAGAGTTTCATACAATTTCATCTACTTTGAGAAGAGTTTCATACAATTTAAACTACTTTGAGAAGAGTCTCCCAAGTCACTTATGCTGAGAAGATTTTCACATGTCAGCCATGCTAAAAAGAATTTTAGGAAATATTAGTCCTGCAGAGAAGAGTTTCACATAATGTTGATTACGGTGAGAAGAGTTTTACACAATATTCTACTGAAGATATTTTTTTTCTCATGCAATATTACAGAAAACTTCAAAAATAATTTTCCAGGATTAGAGAAATACCTTATGTTATTTATGAATAAATTGGTCTTGAAAATTATCACATATTCACATATGTGACAATCTTTTATGATACAAATTTAAAGAAAGTAATTTATTCTTTATGTGTGTACCTTTGACCATTATCAAAAGAGGTTAATTTTGTGTCTACTGCTTTTTGCAATGCCTCAGAAATCACCAGATTCACAGAAGTATTACAATATTACATTCCATTGGTTTCTAAACAGCATTAAACATTTTTATTACCATGAATTAGTTTGAATGTTGAGAATAGAAATTTGCAGTTAGCCAAGCAATCTTTCTACGTAGGATCATTTGATCAACTTCAGTGAGTTCTTTTGGGTTAAATAAAGTTGTCTTATTTAACAGTTAAACTGATTGCATCTCAATTTTCTTCAGATTTTATGAAATCATGCAACTTCTTTCATAGATACTCAAAATGACGTGGTAAGTTACTTTAGTTACGCAATAAAATTATTTTGATAGGGACATCTGAAAATACAGACTCAAAGTCGTATCGAGTCTTTCCTGTTTTAGACGCGATTGGTTATTTTCTGAGCAGAATTTATCTTTTTTTATAAATAAATATATCACATAGCTATATTAAGTGTATTTTTCCATTTCGTAGCATGACACGCTCATTAATTTGATCAAACTCAAACTTCCCTCTATATTAATATTTAGTTACAAAAACGAACAGTTTCAAATCACTTAATTCAAGACTTAACATCTTTTGTCTGATTCTTGATTAACTGATCAAAATATGCACAACTGTCTTGTTGGAAACCAAATATGTACTACATATTATACATCATCAAAAGTAATATATTTAATTTCTATAATGATCAATAGTTTAAGAACCAATCATTTGAATAAATAAATATCTTCTTGACTAATAAAAATTCTAATAAATAATAATATATATATTCTAATATAATTCAATAAAAAAATCTATTTTACTTCTACTTTAACTTTTATTCTATTTTTTATTCTGTTAAAAATTTGACAACGATTTCTTAGTTAATAAACGACTCTCATTTATATATGCTATTTTAATATTGATTTTAATTTTATAATTTGTTCAGCATCGGATATTGAGAGTGATTAGCAGATTTTCAGTCACGAGATAAGAAATATATAAAAAGAAAGAAAAAAAATCCATTATTCTAGATTCAATGCTTTCAAAAGCTTCGTGCAATCGTAGTTCATTGTTCCTTTTTTTATTGTAATGAGGATAAGAAAAATATTAATTTTTGAAAATTACATATCGATGATCAATAATTTATCTCACACACTTTCTAACACTATAATGACGAAGCTAAAGAAAAGCAAACAGTGAATTTTACTCTAATGTTAGCATGTCGGGAAAAGGAAAAATAGTGAAAGTAGCACTTAAACCAGCAAAAGATCTTTTCTAAAGGAAACTTAAGACAAATGTTTACTTTTTTGAAAAACAGCATTAGTAAATGAATTGGTTCATTCACGTATAATGACCATTTAAGTCCTGGCAAATTTGTTTCCTCCTCCACTTTTCTTAAATAAAAAAGCGTATATTAGTTTTAGTAAAGGGAGTTTATGCCTTCAAAGAAAAAGAAAAATTAAATTAAGCAGTCGTAATTTTTTTGTCTTTCTTTTATTTCCTTTATGTATTTGTCCATACATCCTGGTAATAATTGTACTATTTATTACCATCTTTTTAATATTTAGAAATTATTTTTCTTCATTAGTTCCTCATTCTGCGCAACATTGGTCTTTTATTATTTTTTTTTATCAAGAAGGATATAATCTACTTCCTTTAGAAATGCTTATTTAGATTTTTTAATTCCAGAAACAGAAATTCCCAGTCTTGAATTTTCTTCACAATTCTTATGTTTTAAAAAAATCAAATGATTTTCTCATTTATAAGTATGATTTTGCTGAAATATCACAAAATTCAGGGTCATTTCCTCAGTTGAACGTGCAAAGCGACAATTTTAAATTTTGAAAAGAGTTTTTCGTTTTCTTTATCTTGTAATTAGACTAATGGTATACCGATAAATAAAAAGCAAGAAGGGTTAAATCCGATTCAATAATAGGAGAATTTGTACTGAATATTTCATTTCAATTTTACTAATACTGAATCACGTGTCCTACACATTTTAAAATTAAAACCAAAAGAGGACTTCATAAATTTTCCAAAGCAATGTACTTGAATGATTCAGCATAAATAAAAACACGTTTTGCGTTTCATTACGAGACTTTTTCGGAAACTAACCACCATTTTGGGAAAACTCGCATAAAAAAAATCTTTTTTCAAAACAAAATTTATTTTTACATGAAAGAGTATGTCAGAAATATTTTTCTACATATCTTTCTTCGAATCTAAGCCGCAGTGTTTTCCAGGGTTATTGCTGCTGAAAATCAGGTGCGGTTTAGAATGGAAAGAAAAACATTCTTGGATGGGGGAAATTGAGTTTACACCCTTTTCAAAAGAAAAAGTATAACCGTTCATTCTGGCCACTTTCGTCGAGGACTTAACCCATTCCGCTGTTTATCACCAGTATTCAGACTATCCTAAACATCGTTGTCTGCTAGTAATTCGGAACTTTCTTTTTATAAACGCTTTCTTTTAATCATCTAAACATCAAAGATATCAGTACTATTATCACACACACAAGACAAGTTCACTATAAGGTAAGTATGAAAAGGGAAGCAATTTTATGTGCAGTAAAAAGGAAACAGAACAGCGGTCACTAAAAGTTTGACACAGATGGTACAAATATACATCGATAACGTAAACAAAATTATATAATTTTTGAACCGTAAATACCCAACACAGTCTTTAATATTTCTTTTAAATCAGTCTATAATATATTCTTGTAAAAAATGTTGCATAACAAATGGATTGGAAGGCACGGAAGACGACACCGTGTGGAAAAAGGGCGACTCCAGCACCAATTCCAAAGTCAGCTTGAAACGGGTCTATTCATGTACCTCCTACTAATCCTCTTAGAGGAAACACTTTCTTTAAATATTACTCTATAGAAAACTTTCTCCCGAAGAAGAAGATGTGACTTATGCAAATCAAGGTTTATATTTTAACATTAACTTTCAGGTTCGAAGAGAGAGAGGTTAGGAGCTAAATGATAGCAATGAGTGATTAACGTAAAGTAATAGAAAAGCTACGAGAGAGTGTTCCGTAGATTATTTGTTTTATATTTCAGATAGACGATTTATCAATTAGATATTTAAACTGGATTAACGTCGGCTTGAAATAGAATAACTAAGAAAGTATCTTCGATTATTTGGAATGTGTACGGGTAAGACGATCCTAGAGTAAGTGATTAAATATATAATTAAATATTATTTATATCGTCTTTCTCGCTTTTGCTCCCATAATTAGTTTAAGGTGCAATTAATGATCTTGTGTTGTTCAGTTTTGTTAGGTTGCTGAGACTTGTAAATAAATTGTGTTTGTTTTGACTAAAAGGCTAATCTTCCATCTAACACTCGTACACTGATGGGTGGGGCAGCCCATCCTTTACAAGCTGAGACAATGGGAATGACAAATCCTTTTCGAAACATAATACTGAGGGTTAGAGTAATTATAGGTTTATGTATGTATTTGAAACTTTTTAATAATGGTAAAATAAATTAACTCCTTATTATTCTCATTACATTTTTTTAAAAAAAAATTTCTTAAGAACCGGGTATTGATGAACTTTTACAAATTGTTTTATTTTTTTTCTCAAAACATGTAGAGAATTGGGGGTGCGGCTTAAAATCGATGGCAGCTTAGATTCGAGTAAATACGATAGTTACTAACGTTGTTCAGAAATCAACTTTTCTATGCCCTCTTCAATGAAAGATGACGCCAGGGTAGAAATCCACTGCTAAACAGCTCCTCGTGGAAACTCATCACAAAACAGTCTTAATGTGAACCGTCTGTTTTCATGAATTTTCTCATTAACTTTTTCAATTCAACTAGGGTTTGCAGTCCTGGGATCGCGGTGGATTTTACAAATTCGGGGATTTAATTTTTTTGCCTAAATTATAATTTGAAATTTTGTTTTTCAAAGTATTGTGAATCTGGTATTACATTTAATGTATCTTATTTACTTTTTTTGTACATTACGTGTTTAATGTCAGTTTTCTTACGTGTTGAACCTTGAAGGGTTCGAGGTGGGTGTCGTATGTTAAACCGTGAAAATTGATGTTTTCTCTTATTTTCTTCTATAAGTTTCTCTCCATTGCGAGTGGGTCAGAAAACGGACATTTCTCCAAACCCTCAGGATGTCCGGTGTCAGCTAACTTGGACAGAGGCAATTAGAATTTTTGGTAGATATCTAGTAGGGTTTTAAACCATGGGATCCTGGTGTTTTTTCCAATCCCGAAATCCAGGGATTAAAATAACTAATATCGGGATTTAATTTTTGTCTGAATTATATTTAAAACATCTTTTCTCATACAAATTTTCTAAGGATTTAATTAGTCAAAAATTTATATTTTGTTTATGAAATATGTACGCAGAATTTGTTGTGCAATTATAAGTGCTATAGGTAATATATATATATATATATATATATATGTATATATGCACTACTCTCACATTTCTCATATGGGAGAACGTCGCTCACATCTAAGTGGCTCACTCCAATTCTTACATAATAATATAAGCAACATCTCAAGAATAGATTTTGTCACAGTTCTTTCTTCAATTAAATGCCGTTAATTGTAGGGGACCTGTTTGGAAGACTTGAAACACTTCAAATCCCATTGCATAACTAACAGTTTATGCAACTGAATTTTCAATTTCAAATGAGGTAACACTTGAAACTGATTCACATTATGATTGAATAACTGGATCAATTTATGTGTACAAGAACCCTTGTGTAGCAGAAGAACTAAATGAAGGTATAAAAGAGGTATATGCACCAGTGCAGTCTATTAGATTTGAGATACTGTCATCAAAAAAATTCAAAAATAAATGTCTCTTTTTTGAAAATGTAGGGAGACGTGGTGCTCACCTGAAAAGAACATACTCCTATTTAATGGCGATAATACCTACTAATAAAGAATCCGAACGTGCAGTTTCTTCGGCAGGACAATTTGTAACAAAAATAGAAGCCGATTCAACGAGGAAATTCTGGACGAGCTGTGTTTTTATGACCTTATTTACAGAAACACAAAAAATGAAGAAATGCTTTTTTTTAATTAAATTTTTGGTACTATTTTTATTTGTTTTTATGATGAATTATTATTTTTATTTATTCCATTAAAATAATATTAAATCATTTTTAATTATATTTTCAGTTTTATTATGCAATTTCAATTATGCTAAAAAGAAGTATTTTTAATAAATATTCCAATTCTAATCCCGCGATTTGGATAATGTAATCCCGAAATCCCGAGATTTAAAATATAACACGGAATTGCAAACCCTAAATTAAACCATCTTTGACAACAGAAGGCTGCCCATTCCGTGCATCGTCATGAACATTGGTACTCCCATAATTTAACTGTCAAACCCACATTTTCATTATTCCTTCACTCATTACATTTGCATTCAAAATCTCTACAAGCTGACGAAAAATTTCAAATATCACTTCATTCACAGGAGGATCGGTAATTACCGTAAGCATTTTGAGCACCAAATAACACGTGTAAGAACATTAGTTCCTTATTTATTTTAATGATTTTTCCAAAATTACTCCAAATTAGACTTAAAAATTTAATTATTTAGAACTTTATGAAAATAATCACACGAAACCTATTTTCTCATGTGTTGAACCTTGTCATCCATGTTTTGACTGAAGATTGAAAATTTCTTAAAAATTGCGGATTTATGAAAAAATTGGGTTTTTTTTGTCTAATAAAGTTTTTTGAAGTATTTATTTGTGCATTTCTTCTCTCATCTTTCTTTTTTTTTATTTAAAAATTGCCATGTTTGTAATTAATGTGTGAAATTTGAAAGCTTTAACAATAGGTATGCTACACTATGTAAAATAGCTTAAGATAATAATCTTCAATGATAAATAAAATAATATGTATGAAAAAGACAACAAAATATTTGTTGAGTAATTAATTACACACTAATTATAATTACATTTAATGTGAAATTAGAGTCTGATGATTTTTGATAATTTCGTTTACATTGGGTCGTAAAAATGATAGTATCGCTCTCATTTCGTCATCTACATTTAAAATTCTCTCTTTTTTTATTTTTATATTTGTTAATCTGAAAATCCGAATTCACGCAAGTATGATGTAGACACCTGTAACAATATTTTTCTTCTTTTTTTTTTTTGCTTTACAAGATAATCTCTTCTGATGTTAACCCAAAATGAATTAATTGACTCTTACGAGAAATTTGAAATTAAATCTCGATTATTACAGTTCGAAATTAGTTTTCCCTCTTCATTCAAAGTTCATAGTTCATTCATGTACAGATGTATCCGTTATCTCAAATGGATTACAAACCTAATCAATTTTTTTATATCCATCTATCCACGAAAAGGATATATAAGTTAAATATAACACAAAACCCTAAGTTTTTTTCTATAAAACGGCCGCGAATGATTCGGTTCCGAATTTTATTTATTTTTTCGCAGAGTATATTTAATCATTTTAAAAAAATTTGGCGGCTTACAAAAGTGGCGCGTTACAGAGGTTGAGAATCACTGCTTTAGGTGCATGTATTAATAAATCCTTCAAAGTAAATTTGGAAAGACACTGCGACACGTTGTTGTGAGAAGATGCATTTACAAAAAGAGGCCAAATGTGCCATTCTAATCAAGGAACAGTGTGTAAGCAGATAATAAATAAAAAGAAGAAAATTAAGCATGACATAATTTAAAAATCATTTTAAAAATATAGTATATCTAAAGTTCTGGATCAGTGATTCCCAAAGTGGTCTATATCGACCCTCAGGAGTCTATGACGATCTTCAAGGAATTCACATCACCGGAAATATAATTTGAGAGGCTATGAGGTGTAAATGGGGGGGGGGTAGTCTATACGTTAGTGGCTCTCATTAAACCAGATTAAGACTTTAATTTTAAAAGAAAATTTAATCAAATGGAAACTAGATTTTATCTATTTAACAGATTTATTTACTTAAATTAAACGAGATTAATTTGCATTTACGAGGTGACAGCATTAATTTAGTAAAATAATGTCCGTCATTTCAGTGTTTTTTGCCAGAATTACGCTAAAAGAGTTTTCTATTGAACATAGAATTTTCCCGGTTTCTCAATCAATCTGCCAGGAAAAATGACATTTTAACCTACCTTAAACATTTAAATGCCCTTTATTCAGATTTTGAAACTCTTATGGTAATTACCACAGTAGACAATAAATTCAAATGGTCACATTGAAAAAAAAAATGTCATATTACAAGAGGAACTGATCGGAATAGGCAGTAACGGATATCTTAAAATAAAGTTTAGAAACGAATATTAGCAATTTTGACTTTAAAAAGACATACCTGTTATTTAGCTTGAATTATGGAGAATTTTTATTTGACAGTTTTTTATTGCTTTTCCTTGTGAAAACGAGTTTCAACGCTGTTACCAATTTCCAAAATAAAAAAAAGAAAGACTGGACACTACTAACGGAGGAGATTTAGGGTTAAACCTGACAAAATTGATGGCAAATACTAAAAATTTGTTAATAAGACACCAGATTCCTCAATCCCATTATAAACATTTGACATAATTAAATTTTAATTTAATTAACATATGTTTCTTAAGTTTTAAACAGCATACTTCACTACTAGTTAGAAATTTAAACCTTATAAAGTAAGTATCTCTATATAAACTTTTAAAAAGACATTTAAGTCGATAAATTTGCAAAAATTCAATATTAAGTAAGCAACGGCTTAACCCAAACCGAAAAACATGACAAGGGGTCTATGAAACATAAAGTTTGGGAACCTCTGTTCTAGATGGAACGGAAGACGGTTATTTGTTCATGGATCAGAGCAACAGGATAGTGAAGATGAAGTAGAATTCGATGATGCGTCTGAAGATATAATGGAAGATGAATACGACGAGCTTTTCACATTGTCCGACAGTAAAAAATATTTTTAAAGTTATGTGAATTATTTGAAATTTAAAAAACCCATGAAGTACCTGATTTTTTAATGATTATTTTCCCTCATTTTCAAAACTATCATCTTCATATACCAGCGTTTCTCAAACTGTGGGGCACGTCCCCCTTGGGGGACAAGACAAATCTACGAGGGAGGAGCGAGCATATTGAAGAGACAAAAACAAAAGATTATTTTTTAAAAAAAATCATTAATTTACTGAAAACAAAACAAACTACATTCTGAGATAATAAAAAAATAAAATACACATTTGCGCAGATATATTACATTTATAAATGTATCAGTGCTATACAATATAATTTATGATTAATTTAACAATACTAAGTTAGGAACTAGTTCAATAATTACCAGTGCCCCATGGGCTTGTCTTTATAATTTCTACGGTTTATAATTAATTCCTCACCTGCCGATTTAAAGTTACGTGATTCGCTTCCCTATGCCAACCTTTTTCCATGTAGGGGCGCGTATGTGATGTATTGAGGGGGGGGGGAGAATAAAGAAGCAAATCCTTTGAAATATGTAAATCCTTCGCAAACATTTCCAAGGTCCTCTTATTTCATTCCAAAGCATTCGGAATAATTTTATGGATAACAGGGCAGATAAAAGACCGTACTTCGGAAAGACATACATATACGTCCGGGAAAATTAACGCTTTGACTGAGCGAGGCGTTTATATACGCCGGTGGCACTTAAAAGTTTGAGGTCGTATTATAGTTTTAGATCAAAGGACAGTATTATTTAATTCCAATACATTGCTATTGTATGGAGGGGGGCGTGATTAAAATAATGATTGAATATTGGGTCGCGAATATTGAAAGTTTGAGAAGCACTGTTATGTACGACGTATCACATGCACCATAAACTGTGATCTCTTGTTGTTGTTACTTATACCACTTGATTAACAGTTACATCAGACCAAGTATTGTGAAATTTATCGCAGCAAAGAGCTGCATTTACGCCTGACGTTAGCCTAGCTTTGAGTACCATGTAGGGGACAGTGCGATTTTGCTCGATTCCGTCCCAATTTTCTGACCACCCTGGGGGTGGTCAGAAGCCTCGCATCTCTCTTCCTCTTCCACCAACCTCACGAGACTTTGATACTATAATAATAAATAAATAAACTTTGATCTTATTGTGTGTATCAAAATTACACAATATATGCAAAGTATACGATACCTTATGGAGAATCTAACTGAGACACTCCTAATAAATTATAATCAGCGATGTAAACGGCTAGTAGATCCGGCCAAACAGACTCATCTTTAGTGGAGATTGCCGATGATTTCAACGAAAAACATTAAAAAATACATTCAATGTTCAATTTTTTTTTATCGAATAACTTTTTACAAATGTAATTTTAGAGAAGATAAGCAACATACAATGTAGTTTTTGATACATTAATAACACTTCTCCGGGAAAAAAATCTATCTCTGACACCATTTACACTGATTATTTTGTAAAATGACCTCCTGTATCCATTATTTTCTCGTGACACTCCCTCTCCCTATTTTAAACCCTCTTCGATACTTTTAAAGTCAGAAATTTGATCGAAGGGTGGAGAAGAATTATTTTAATCATTAACTATCTTCTGACAACTATAAAGAGGAAAAGTTCTTAACCATTGACATTTGTAGCTGGAGGAAAGCCTCCTCCCCTTTAAAATAAATCAATACAAGTTATGTATCCATTTTTTTCACAATCTTTTCATATTTTCTACAATATTCTAGCTTCTAGCCCCCCCCCCCCGCTACACATTTTAAATATTCGTGGATCTTAGGAAAATTACTTCCACCTACATGATCTTACAAAATACACCTGTGGGAAGCACAAAACCCATAATAATATGTAAGTCGTGCTATTATAACGATGGTAAAACTATCACGCCCAACAGCGGACTCCGCTGATTGGGTGCATTGTACCATGGTGGGCGGACTTCATCCGCCCACTATTTTTCCTAGCAGGCTTTACGCCATTGCCCATCTAATTTACCCTTTAATTCTCTTTTTATTTCTCTCTTTTTAAATTTAAGTAATCCATTTTTATGTAAATATATCTAAATATTCTGATGAGGAGGTGCATCCCCTACGGGGATAGAAACTCCGTAATTTCCACGCCACTTGCCACTTGATGGTAAAACTAATTCCCGTTCAGTTTTGTGCTATTGTACATAACCAGTGAAAAGAAACGGAAGCTTATACCAGCTAACATTCCGTATAGCATTAAATCGTCAGCTAATAGACGGATATTCCTTAAGAAATAGGAAAGGATGTCCTGCTAGCTTCCAAGCAAAGAAGTGTGCAGTTCTGGATGATGTACACTTAGCCAGTGTGAGAAATCAAATGCCAAAGATAGTTTCAAAATATAGACGATGGAGGAAATGTCGCAGGGGTACAAGAAAACAGGACACGCTACATGTGGGCATAATGTGATATCCCTTTGGACATTTCAACATTCTTCTCAGTTTTTCATGGAAAATAATCACCATTAAATTTAATTTTCTTTATGACGGTGAATGTGGATCCCTTGGGAAGTATTCTTTTCACTCCTAAAATTTAAATGTAAACATAAAATTTGGCAGAATAAAATATATTTCCTTAAATGCTGTTGTTTAATGGTTAATAAAACATAGAGAATTCGTAAGAGAAATAAATGACCCATGAAAGGGTTAAGCTCTCAAACATCCCAAATAATAGAGATATTTAACATCAATTTAAACTAAAAAGGGGTAAGAAGGAAAGATTCCGAAGCCATTGTAAGAAAATTTAGAAGATCCACCTTGCACAAAATGGTGCTGCTGTGAGTAACTCCCACGCTTCGTATTCACGTAGTACGTCTCTATCATATCCAAAGAATAAGAAATTGAGATTGCTGATGATTCTTTCCCATATGCCAATGGAGAAAATTCAAGGCTTTTCTTTGATAAATCTATAAACAGTCTCCCTTTGTGTGGATCACATCGCATCCTAAGTTATAGCACCAATTCATGTGAATGAGGGCAGAACAGTAAGCTTCACAGCAGCGTTGTACAGTGGACCTTCTAAACTTTTTTGTGAGGACTCTGAGATCTCTTCTCACTCTCTTTTAGCAAAAATTGTTGTTAAATATTTCTATTATCTGCCTTGTTTGGGTGCTCCAAAGGAGGGAAGAGCTAGAAGAAGAAATTTAGTGAAAACGCGTGAAAAAATTGCCAAAGAAATCCCAGAAAAGCTGATAATTTCCATCTATTTAATTTTATTTATGGAGAAAAATGCCCGTATTTTAGAAATTTTATCCTTTTTATCTCCTGTGAAGACATTTATCTGTTAAAATAATATTCTCTTCCCTCCAAATTAAATTGTTGACTTTACAATTACCGGATAAAAAAATCCCCGAGAAATAGGGGTCATATTTGTATTTAGGAAGTCATTTTAAATATTAATTTGTAGCAAAGTTGACGGGGCCGATTTTCATGATGCGTACTGTAATCAGTTATTTCGTCGAAAGTTATTTTTACCGAGCGTTAATTTTTGCTCATTAGAAGTACACTATATTTTTCTCATTAGAGTACAAGTTGATAATTCTATACATAGTGTTTTCAGCGTAGGACATTTTGTTACTGAATCAGAAAAAAAATTGGACAAATCAAATGTGCTTCTTCTTTTCAGGGTGATTCATAAAAGATGTATACAGCTTCAATGCACTATAAATCAAGAACAGTTTAAGGTATTATATGTTACATGTAGGGATTGCAATATCGGATCTTGGTTTTATTTGCCAGTTTTATTAAAAAGTTTAAATATCACAAAAATTAATTTTTAATTTTTAAATTATAACAGTATGTAAAAAAATCATAAGAAAGTAAAGGAACATCGTATTTATTTAAATCACAAAATAGTGTAAATATCACTATTCAGCCTGTGGTACTATTACAAATTTTTGAAATGTGATCATAAAAAAACATAGTGCATTAATTATACTGTCATTCAGCCTGGAACGTAATTATGTGCAAAAATTACCAGCTGTCGCAAACGCTCTTTTGGCATCTACACTAGTTAGTAATATATACGCAATAGATTTTTCTACATATTTACCTCTAAATCTCGCATCATCAAATAAATCGATTTCTCGTCGGATGGTTTTGGATATAGCTGATTTCTGTTTTTTTTTTTTATTTTTTATTTTGGTTTGTTGGATTTTTTAGTTATCGATAATTCTAATTTTTGTTCAAAAGACAATTTTTCACTATCGACATTAGTGTCATAATCATCTTCGTTAACTGTATTTAATTCTTCTGAATGTAAATAAGGTTTGTGGGTAAAAAGTTTTAAGAAAATTTACTGTTAACTTGATCAAATTTAAATTGGTTATATATATATATATATATATAGTCTCTTTTCTTCATTTATAAAAGCATAATGATATGTAAATACAAGTATGATATACAAATACTATGTGAATAACGAACTCCCTAATTAAAAAAAATATCGAAATATATTACGCACATTCTTTACAACTATATCCTGGTTTTCACAAATAAGAATATCAGACTGCGCGTGTGCAGTATCGCTCTGAGCTGTAATAGAATAGTTTTGGCCCGCCACTTTTAAGGCTGTTTTCGTCATATGTACGAGAGCGTAAACTTGACGCGGAGAACATTTTCGAACAAAAAAAATGTCTCATTTTTATAAAAATTTGTGACATTGTAAATCATGCATTTGTTTATAATATAGTGTATTTAAAATTTCAAAATATTCGCTGACTAATTATTTTTTTCTTTTAACAAGTAAAGGGATTGCTCATTTAGCATTATGGTATAGGAAAATATGCAAAACATATTTTACAAAAGAAAAAATGTGTCAATTCTCACAAAAATGAGTAGTATGATAAAATAAGTGATTTTGTACAGGATAGTGAAGCCATAATATAATAATAATGTTTGAATACTTTTATGTCTGAAAAAATATTACAAATTTGGTCCCTATTTTTCAACATTAACTGAAGACAATAATTATTTAATAATTCACATATTCTATCACTTCTCTTGATTATACGATGCAACTTTATTTTCTAAGTCTAATTAATTTCGCTCGTTAGGGAGAAATACAAACAAAAACGTATATTATTTTGCTAGGTAGGCGATCTGTGAACATATAGTGGAGACATTGAAAGAATTTCTCGTAAATACCAAGATCCCGGTATTTAAGCTTGTAAATGCCAGTATTACGAAATTGTACAAATGGCTCAAAACACCAGTATTCGATATCCCGTTATTGCAATCCCTAGTTACATGTAACAGAATTGTATGTTATTATTTACAGTTTTGTTAGAGACTGCCAAAAATGCTCTATATGTGGAATATTTGGTTGCACGAAACATGTTGAGTTGGTAATCCATTTCCGCCCAAACGAGTGTTAAGGTATCTAAATCAAGTCCATCGATAGCGGTTGTGATACGCTGATTCAACTCCGCTAGATCAACAGGAAGAAGATAGACAAATGCCTTATTTTTTCCAAACCCACACAGGAAAAAGTCACAAAGTGGTAATTAAGTTAGGAATTTTGAGTGGTCCTTGGGTAAGTAACATGATGTAGTCAGCGACTCATCCAATCCATTGCTGTGGGATATGTTCAAGGTAATCTCGCACGTTAGCCGGTCAGTGTGGTGGTGTGGTCAGTTGGAAAATTAAATTGTTAATGTCCTTCTGCAACTGTGGCATCAAGCAGAGAGAGTTAACATATCCAAAAAAGTGACTACCATGAGAATTTCCTAAATTCAAGAAAACAAAAAGCTTTTTCTACTGCAAATACAGCCATTTAGACTGAAAAATCACATGAAACGAAGGCTCTTGCCTTCGTCACACTTTCATCAGGGGCGAGACACCCACTTTTAAGAGAACATCTAACTCACGGTTCGCTGAGGTGGGGCTTGACTTTGATTGTTACTGTTTTACAGTATCTGGAAAGTTAATATTTCTTTATGAATTACATTGTATTTCCTGGTTTCAAGAGCATCCTGTCTTTATCAAAATGCAATTCGAAAGAAAATTAGGGAAAATTCAGAAAATTAGCGTTTTAGTCAAGTGAAACAATTTAGCTTTCTTTTTTGTATGTACGTAGTCAAGTATATGTAGCCATTAAAAACAATTTTACTAAAAACATCTAATGTAGAATTGGTTCAGTCTTTCAATGCATTAATAATCAATGATTTCTGCCTAAAATTATTCTTTCTTTCTTTAGCGTTTACTCATTAAAAGTACAGTATAGGTAAGAATGGTTCCAGCAAATGCAAGAAGTGTACTCCTGTAGAAATATATAATATTGCAAGCAGAAAGTACAAAATTAGATGTATCAATCAGATCAGTTTCAAAATGTTCTCTGAATTTATTTCCAAAAATCAGCTTTTGATGACATTTTCTCCTGTAGGCTCTCTTCAATTTTTCTGCTTCGATTGGTAAACTGCCAGCTTTCCATAAAATAGCCAACATGCCAGTGGATGAGAAAATAAGTAATGAAACCCATTGAAATCTCATAAAGAACTTTATCTCGGTATCAATATTAATAAACACAAGGATTGCCAGAACAGAAATGCAGTTGCCAAAATAAGAAGTACATATTAGAAAAGTAGGAACAGAGAAAACTGTTTGAGTTAAATCCAAGGCATCTTCTATTGTTGACATTTTTGTGAAGATACTTTCTTGTTTGCTGATTGTGAACTCTTCGAAAGGACAGGCTTGTATTTCAGATGTGAAATCAATTACCAAGTCACAAATGCTCTGGCAGATGAAACAATACAGAAAGGCTATTAAATTAATAAACGTCGGATTTATAAATGAGTTGAGAAATGTTTTGATGCATTTAAATGTGAAGTAAGTGGTAAAACTTATTTCAAAACCATAAATATTCCATTTATTACTATGATAATATTCTGTAAGCATCAGCACTGCGGAAAAAAAAGTTGAACCCAAAATAAAAAAAAGCAGAAGAAATTGCGTCTTTGTTAGAATTAAAGAACGATTTTTTCGGAGAAATTTCCACAGAGCTGTCAAATCTCTTCTTTTTCGTCTCAAAGCATACCAGATGATTGTGCTTACAGCTTTACAACAGAAATGTACAAAAGATATTCTAAAAATATGGTTATCCATATTAAAATTGAACTTTGTCAAATTCTGAATCGAGTTATCCAAACTCGCAACTAAGAGAGAAAACATGAAAACACTAGCTAGAATTTTAGTTAGAAGCCTTTTGTTTGAATCTTCTAAAAGATCTGCGAAATAAAGAAATCGACTTAAAAAGTTTTGTCCACGGAAACACGAAGAGCTGAAAGATTTGTACTCAGATTGAAGCTTTTTCTCATTCTTGCGTTTTGAAATGGTGACAATCATTTTGGTCATAACTTTAATTCCTTTTATGAATAATGCATTGCTATTATATTCTAATCTCTATTAACAATTCTGAAATTATTTGTGTATAAAACATGAAGCACTTATTCCAAACACATCTCTTACAAGCTAAATATATGATGATTTGCAGCATGAATTACTTACTCAGTTGGGTTTAGTAGCAATTTAACAAATGATGCCAATGATTGCTAAATATTAATAGAGATGGTTGAACAGTGTTAGGAGCTTTATTATATTTACTTTTGATACATTAGTTTCTTTACAGAATAACGCATGCTTTGCTTTTGAGAAAGATCCATCATTTCGGAACATACCAATCTGTCAACAATGTAAATTCTGAAGACATAAAAGCAAAATTCGTCTTAATAATTTGGGAAGTATCAATTGATTGATTGTTGATAGGAAACTTTCTTTAAAAAAAAAGCTTCAATAATGTGTAATTGGTTTTTAGCCGTGTTTACATCGATTTTTGAAAGCTACCAATCTCAATGGCGGTAACTGTTCATTTTATTCAGGATAAAAACTAAATGCATTACATGAAATATTAGAAATCGTTAAAAACAATATTCTTATGTTTCCGTGGAAAGTTCCTTTGAAAACAACGAATTTTAATAATCTTCATTCTTTCTTTCTTTCATAGTTCAATTTTTCTGATGGACACGCTTAAGATTATAACAATAATATATTTCATATATTCTTTTTTTTTAAAAAAAAAAGCGTTTAATTTTAATTTAACGAAAAGAATTACAAGGAATTATTATCTTTGCACGGCAGAGTGCTTTAATTAGATATAAAAGGTAAAATATATAAGATGTAGTGAATGGAAATACAGTAGAACCTACAATCATGTCCATAAATTAAGGATAATGAAGTTCAGGCAAATAAAGTGACAGAAGCAAAACAAATTTGACTTATTTGTAAAGTCTATTTATTAAACAAAAGATAAAGAGCAAAACAGATGCTATATGTTTAACATAATTAATAAAAATTGCGATTTTTACTCCCTGGAGCAAATTTCAAAAAGAACCTATTTACAAAAAACAGTATAAAATGGTTAGTATGATGGTTAATATGGAGTATGTCTCCCGGACGATGCAATACACGCATTACAATGTCTACGCATGCTGAGTATCAAATTATCAATCTGATCTTGGGGAATATTACACCACTCATCAAGCAATGCCCTCCGAAGTTCCGGTGGATGGGGGAAGGGGGTTGATGGGCTGTAATTCGTAGGACAAGCATATCCCACACATGCTCTATTGGATTCAAGTCCGGTTATTATGCTGGCCAATCCATACGGGTGATATCCTCCGATTGAAGGCATTCGTCTACAATGTTTGCACGATGAGGACGGGCGTTGTCATCCATAAACAGAAAATCAGCACCCATGGCGCCTCGAAACAAACGTACATGTTGTTCCAGAATGAAATCCCGATAGATGTGGCCTGTGATCATTACACTTTGAACATGCAGGTCAGTTCTGGAACCAAGAATAATTCCTCCCCAAACGAGCCATCCTGCACCACCGTAACGGTGTCGTTTAATGGTGTTCTCTTGGTGGTAACGGGTACCTGGTGCTCTCCATATGAAAGTCCGGCGAGAATCAGACTGCAAACTAAACCTGGACTCGTCGGAAAACATCACACAAGACCACTGTTGTGGTGTTCACAATGCATGCTCTCTACTCCAGGTTAAACGCAGGCGACAGTGAGTTGCGGTAAGGGGAACACATCTGACAGGCCTACGAGCATATAGACCAATGTGCCCTAAGCGTCTGTACACGGTGTGCCTTGAAACTGTCGTACCGGTAGCTGAGGAGAGCTGACAAGACAGGTCTGATGCTGAGCTCCATCTGTTTCTTTTGGCAGTAACTGCTAAATACCGGTCCTCATTCGGCGTTTTAACTCGAGGGCGACCTGTGTTGCAACATCTACTCACATTACCATCATCTTGGAATCGTTGCCAAAGCCTGGAGATGACACTCTGAGCGATTCCAATTTCCTCGGATACTTCCAGCTGGGTACGTCCACATTCCAGTCGTCCGATAATTCTACCACGTAAAAAATCATCCAAATGCTTCCTTTGTGCCATAACTATGCGGTTATTGCACTAAAATGCTTTTAAAGCGCTTGTGAACAATTTTACTTCTTTGCCACCATTCCTTATGTACCCCTCTCTTACACTCTCGTCATTGTGACGTACTATCCGCGCCATCTGGTGGTTTCCGGTAATTTGCATATTCTTCTTCAAGATGTGTGTGATAATTCAACAGATGAGATTTTTATTTTAGAGTTCAATTTCTGTATGATTCTGAATTATCCTTAATTTATGTACATGGGTCTATTTCGTGAGGAACTTTTTTATGCCATTTTTTTGTGCGATCTTTTTTTATGTGGTATATGAATTTTAAGGGCTTTAACTCCACTTTAATGTTTTCTATCAATGTTCCAGGGGCGTATCGGAGAATGATAGGGGCCCTTGCAAAGCCAGATTTTGACTTTAATATTTTATAAATTGGGTATATACGTACTTGATGTTACTCAGGCCTTGGGCTCCTAGAGTCCTGCCCCCCCCACCAGGCTGGGGTTGCGGGAGTGTACTGCAATATACATATATGCGCTTCAAGAAGCTCTGTTCATTTGTTATAAACAGTCTCCCGACAATGCACGTTCATTGGATTTCTCTCAACGCGCCAACAGCCCGTGCTTGATTGAAAACGAAACTCTCAATGACAGTAAAATTATCAATAATTTGATAGATTATGAAGACGAACAAGAAGAACCGGATTCTTTGAGAGCGGATAAAATATATGCAGGGATACAGCTTTCCAATAAAATGGAAAAGCATTTTCTTAAAATAGATACTAATTCTTAAATGAGTATGTAATTTCACACACAAAAAGAGCTTCGATAATGCATTTCTGGTTATTGTGACATTTACAATCAACCGACTAACCGACCTTCTCGCAAAACCTTATCTTATACCTTATGGGGCCAAAAAGTAAATCAATTAAAATTGTATCTTTAAGTGATGAAAGTGATTTTGAACTAATTCATCACAGGAAGATGAGCGCTTTGGATTACAATGAGTAGCAGTGAATTATGTATGTGCATTTTGAAAACTTCTCCATATATACAATGAGTAAATAAATGTTTTTATAATGTTTCCATGTGTAGTTTAATTATTTATTTTGTTATGGAAGTACTTTCTCATATATATCGTAGATAATTGGCGTATTTTCTAAGTGCGACTTTTTTTATGCGGTCCCTCTCCACCGCATAAATATTTTTCAGTATAATTTCAACGAAGTTCTTTGTTATATGTAAGAATGTATAAAATTTTCAAATATTTTTTGTGCGGTTTATTTTTATGCGCTCCCTATCTACCGTAAAAAAATAGGTTTTACTTTACGATATTAACTGACAGAAATGAACTAAAACATCTCTAGCTACTAAAGCTTTTGCATATACCATTTTTTAATGTAATTTTATAAATCTTTACTCAATTGAATTTCAATCTACACAATGAAATATAGCTTCTACAAAGAGTGCACGAATCACACACTTATGAAAGCTCCATGGGACCCCTATGCCACATGTTTCTTATTTAGGTGCAGGTATTAAGAGAAGAATGGGGGTAGATAGCTAAAACACTTGTATGCAACTATTAATACAAAGTTCTTAGGAATTCTTATAAACATGTTACAAAATCTTTTTTAATTTAAAAAAAGTTTTACTTTAATAGTTTTAAAAAATCATAAAAATAATTTGTTCTTAAATTAAAAGCTGTTTTGATTATTGAGTGGGAATCTTATATTAATTAAATATGTGCATTAGTGAGTAAAATGTATTTGAATACAATAAAAAATGGCTTTCGATTATCCACTGCATTGATTTTTGAAACTCACTTATTCATACGGTCGGCTCCGGTGGCTCAGAGGTAGCGTTCCCTCTTGGTAAGTTCAAGGTTATCGACCCCGTCTGGAGTCGACAGATTTTCTGGACGCGAGAATCGTAGTCACGTATGTGATATGATTATATGGCATGTAAAATATCTCTTGAGTATCAATTTGGCCTTGGTACTCTCGGCAATATAAATCATCCGACGAGAACTTGAATTAAAAAAAAATTCAAGAGTCAAAAAATGACAGTGAGGTCACCACTAGATGGTGCCACCATGAAATGGCTATTACATTTGGGAACCATGAAATGGCTATTACATTTGGGAGCTCACTGTGTCTGTAAAGCCTAAGTTGCTAAAATGTAGCCCATTAGGGAAAAAAACTTATTCATGTTTCATTTTATCGTGGTAGCCGAATGGTTATGGTCACGAACTCATAACCAACATTGTTTCTGTCTAGTCCTGGTCAAATCCTGAAGAGTCGTTATGGGGGGGGGGGATTGATAAGCATTAAATCCGTCGAGGTTCCTAATTCTTTCCTTGGGGTAGGATCGAAGCTTTCCAGAGGTGTGCCTCCTTGTATGTCAACCACGTCACTTTACCGTATTATAGAATTACAAAGGGTTGTTGTAAATAGCCCTTGTTGTGTATTCAATGCCCAACGTTAATATATGTCATATGTCATTTTAATTGATTAATCCCTTATTAATGTCGAGTCATAAGCTATTGGTAATCCCCTACAGAGACCAAATTCATCCAACTGAGAAGAGGCTTAGAACTAAAAAACCGACCGGAATAATCTACCACCACAGCAATAAGAACAGAGTCACAAAATCAACTAAGCTTACATGGATTATTTCTATTAAGTATTGTATTATAGGATTGGATAAACAATACTAAGTAGATATATCGTAATATAAAACGCATGTTGACAGACATGATTTCTTAAAACAGAAGTTCAAAAACTAGTCCAGAACGCTCTAACATCTATACAAGAATATGAAGTTTTGAGACACTGAACGAATAATAACCTGTGGCTCTACGTCCTTTACAACCAATCAATTAATCAGATTCATGATTCAGTGTGCCAAGAAAATAAAAGAGAAGGAAAAAGGAAAAATCGAGCATGTATGCTCTTTATAAAAAAACGACGCACCAAGAACGAGTAGTCCGATAGAGACAAAAATTAGTGCATAGAAAAATTATGTACAGAATAGATAAAGATTAAGATTTCAGAAAAATTTAATAATTTATTTCAGAGTTACATATTTCCAAAGTAACGAGCTCAATAAGGGGTTGACCCACCTCTAGCCTGGAGGCAAGCTGCCACACGACATGACATAGAGTAATAAAGCACCCTGTGGTCTCCTGCGATTTTTCTTGTCGAATTTTCTCCAATTGTCATCAACATTCCCTGGTAGATGTAGTCGCCTTCCCATCATAGCCCAGACATGGTCGATTGGAAAGAGATCTGGCTAACCAAGAAAATGTTTGAAAATCTGTAAGATAGTTAATAGTAACACGTACCTTATGTGGTCTGGCATTATCTTGCTGAAAATAACGCCAGTATACTGCAAAAGGAACGGTAGCAAGACAGATCTCAGAATGTCGTCGATTTGCCTCTGTGCTGTAAGTGTGCTTCTAATGTCGACCAAAGGAGTCCGGCTGTCAAACGAAATGACACCCCAAACCATAACTCCTGGTTGAGTTCCTATATGGCGAGCAGTAGTGAAAGCGGGATCAGCACACTGCCCTGGGAGTCTACAGACTCGTCTTTGATGATTGTAAGGACACAGTTGGAAGCGGAATTTGTCTATAAACACTATATGTCCTCAGTCAGCATGATTCCAACATGATCGAGCCAAGAACCACTGTAATCTGGCATAGCAATGCTCGGGCTGAATGTCAGGTGGCGTAGTGCTATGTCTGTCTGTGAATGGTCATGGGGAACACTCGGGAACGAATAGCACGTCTGATGGTTAATAACGATTAATCAGGCACTGTGACGCTTGATCTGACAGTCAATCTGTCCTCCTGATCTGCTGTGGCCCTAAGTTGACTGCTACCATCCTGAAGCTGAAATCAGCCATTGTCCACCCATTCTTGCTACCATCTTCTTATGGCCACACCGCTTCGATCCATATGACGAATGATTCTCTGATTTGCCCAACCTGCCTCTTTCATTCGAATGACACGACCTCTTTCAAATTCTTACAGTTGCTCGTAATGAGCTCGATTCCTACGGCGAGGCATTTTTCAGTCTTTGAAAGGTATCCGAAATCACAAAGCAGCAGAAATTTTGAACATAATATAGAGAATCGATTCTTATAGACACCTGCTGAGTGCGCAATTCCGAAGCGCTGTAGCTCCCGCTATTCATTCACTGGACACCAAATTTTAATCATTTGCATATTCGCTACAAATGTCTTTGCATGCAAAGTTTTATTACAACTGGGAAACTCGTTCTTGGTGCGTCGTTTTCTTCTTTTTTTGAAGTGAAAGTTCTTTGCTCACGGAGTGAATGGAAAATTTGCCCAGTTTTGCGTAACAGGGAGAAAGCGAACGGAAGTAGTGATTTCCCCCGCCATCCCCCCAAATCGTCGCAATGGGAAGGAGATAGCGAGCGGGAGGAAGAGAGAGCGGGGAACACCCTGTGACTTGCGTCATATCCTTTGAAAAGTAGGATGATTGTCCGCTTTTAAAATTGGTCGACTCCCCCCCCCCTTTTCTCACCAGACCAGGGAACATCTGTCAACGGTTATATGTGTTGCAATGTTTGCGTTACGGTGTAGACAAAATATCTCTTGCAGCAAAGGCGTTCCTTTTTAAAATATTTCCTTAGATTATTGGCCACATGGGGATGTTTTCGGCAGCTAATTTGTTTTTTTTTTATTTTCATTTGCGTTGAATTATTATTGATTCTAATCAGAATGCCTAAATCAAATGCACAAAGAGAAAAAGAGTTTCGTGAAAGAAAAAGAAAAGAAAAACTAGCAGAAAGTTCATTCGAAAAAGTGGGGGGAAAAAAAGAAAAATAATGCAAATTCATCAAGCACTACTGCCAAATCTCGATCAGAGTACATGAGAATATATCGTGCATGGAAAAAAACATTGCAAAATATTCTTTTAATGCCGAGTTTAATGACTGATGATGGGAATGATATTGAGACTCATCTAATGCCAGCACAGATTAATACGGACTTTGTAAACAACCTTTAGCAGTCAACAAGTACAGAGCCCTGAACAAGTCGAGTGCGTGTTAGAACTGATGCATGTGAATCGATAATAAATTCTATCTTACGTTACAAAGACTGTGATTCTCATAAAAATGCTCACAAAGATTTCTAAAAGTGATTTGTTCATAATCCTTTCGGTCACGGGTGTTCGATTTGTGATAGATTATGGTTTAGAGATGATTTGAAAACGCCTGTTGCTGAGCATAAAAATATTTTACAAAATATTTTACCGGGAAATAATTTTGAAGACGTTAAAGCGTGCTACAATTGCCAACAAAGTTAGCTAGAGACTTTAATGTTAATTTTGCTTCAGAAGAAGCCAAACCACTCCTTGAATTTTTGAAACGAACACTGAATTTGACAATGAACACTGATGCTAGAGAAGGAACAACAATACACGGAACCACGATTGATGCAGTTTTCTCACGTTTTCTTCATCGACTACAATCGAGGATTTTCATATCCTACTTCAGTTACCTCAAACCCATTGTTTATTTCTTGGAAAATGATGATGTAGAAAATTGAATAAAAATATTATTTTCATACAATAAGTGAATTTTAAATTTAATAAATTCCCCCAGCAGTTTAATATATTTAGATGTATTTTTGCACTTACGACCAACGTCGCCAAAGAAGTTTCACTTATATCGCCTTCCACACACCATTTTTTTGTTATAGAGTGTATACACATACAAATAAATAAATTTTACATTATACACCTATATATATTATTGGATATAAGGGGGAGTTCTGTCGTTTATGAACATGGTCACTTTTATGCGTTGTCGATCCGTAGCAAGAATTCGGTTTCGACTGAAGCCGGTTTAAACAGTTAGCTTAGTATACTATTGATGATTTATACACATTTTCTACCATTTTAGTCACTTTTTTAAACTTGTAAAACTATCAACGTGAATGATGAAAAAGTGCACTTAAAACATTGTACGTTGTTTGAGTTCCCAAAAGAAAATAATGCAATGGAGGCAAAAAGAAACTTGTGTGACGTCTTTGGAAAGGAAGCGATAATAGCTCCAACATGCCAAAGATGGCTAGCAAAATTTTGCTTGGGTGCTTTTTCTTTGAAAGAAGAACCCAGATCTGTAAGGCTATCAGATGACAGTGACGAAGAGCTACGCAGTATGATCAGGAGGAAATCCCACGTTAACTTCCCCAGTAGTGGGCTTCCAGCTTGAAATTCATCAGACTACTGCTTTGGATAACATTAAAAAGCTTGGTTTTATGTCCAAACTCTCTTTATGGGTGCCACACTAATTAAACGAAAAAAATTTAATAACCAGAGTTTTTCAATAGGTTCTTCAAATCTTGCTCATTACAAAAGAAAACCGTTTTTGAACCACTTCGTGAGTAAATATGAAAAGTGGATAGTGTAAAAGCACGTGGTAAGGAAAAAAAACATTTGTTTGCAAAGGGGAGACACCACCATCTACAACCAAAGCTGGCGTACATCAGAAGAAGGTTAATGGTGTTTTTTGTGAGATAGCAAGGGTATAGTGCTCTATGAGTTGAAGAAAGGAAATGAGAAACAGCAACTTGATGTTTTGAATACAGAAATTCAACATCAAGGTCTGTGTTTTACGTTTCCTTAGTCATTATATTCCATGGTCAGGTAGGTTATTATAATTCCAATGTATCATTCATTCTCAGTTCAATAATGCAGTTAATCTTTTTGCATTTTGTTTATTTTGCAAATAACACGGAAGGCAAGTACACAGCACAAAGAACATTACATGACTCTGACTCTACAAGCCAAACGAGTATACATCACGGATGACGTGCAGCGCCATCTATAGAATTAATATTTAATTTACAACACTGTCTTTGGTTAACAGACTGCGTGTGATTCTTAATCACGACAATGCTAGACAACACATAGCAAGGAACACCGCGTAAAAAATTGCAGAGTTGAGTTGAGAAACTATACCTCAGTCAGCATATACTCCTCATGTTGCGCCATCTGACTATCACATTTATCCAGATCGAAACAAAACCTTCTTGATGGAAATAAATATATGAATTATGAGGGTGTACAAATGGCAGTGGAAGAATACTTTGTCTCCAAAACAGATTACTTCTTTTCCAGGGGCTTAGATAAGCTGCCAGAACACTAGAAGACAGTTGTAACAAACAAACGACATTACATTTTAGATTAAATTTGAAATTAAAAGCAAAAAATATTTTTGTTTGTTCTTCAGAAGAAAAAAAAACGATAGAACTTTCCCTTATACCCAATATGAAAACAATATGCCCTTTAAACGCGAAGTATTTGAAAGAAAAAAGTATATATGAATCATTCACAAAGAGAATATTCACACAAATAAACCATATGAGGCAAAATAATACACTGGAAAGGGAAAGTCAGCCAAATCAGCAAACCAGAGAACAGGAGCTGTAGACTGATCGGCAAAAAAGTTTTAAAAAAAGTGGGGGGGGAGAAGAATCAGTTTAAAATGGAGTAAAAGTCAAAAAGGATGTATTGTAAATTATGGAATAAATTTCATTGAAAAATTTTACTCTTAATGAAAAAAAGTACAGTTCTATGCAATGTCATCAAATCAATTTTCTTATTGTAAAATCGTATTCAATGCTCAAATAGAATTCAAAAAGCAAATCCAAAAATCATTTTACAACAATAAACAGAAAAACATTTTTTTTCCCTTTTTGAGATGCATTTTTGTCAACTGAAAACAATAAATTAACTTGATGTGGATATTAAGATTGTTAACTAAAGAATTACGCCACAACTAACGAATAAAACATCGGTGGGCTCAGTAAGGTAATATTTTGGAAAAATTTGCATGAGAACGCATTGCAATCCTCGGCCCTGACTAATCCAAAAAGGCAATTGTGAGGGTTATTTCTTTATTTAAACCTTGGTAAATAGTATGGAAATGGATAATGCAGCGTTTCTCAAGCTCTGGGGCGCGCCCCCTAGGGGGGCGGGATAACCTTACAAGGGTGGCGCGAGACTATCGAAAAGTCGAAAATAAAAAATTTTAAAAATTACAAATTTACTGAAAGGAATCAAAACAAAATACATTCTGACATAATAAAAGAAAAATACACATTTTCACTGGAATAATATACTTATAAATGCATCGGTACTGCACAATGTATTAGATAATTAATTTATCATACTAAGTTAAAAAAAAGATTATTAATTACTAGCGACTCCCATAGGCTTGTCATATACAAAATTATAAATTTTAATTTATTAAATTTGTAATTTCAACCTCAAAAGTTAATACTTATCTTGAAAGTTTGAGCGGTTTCTAATTAAAATTGTATTGTAGCTTTAGCGCCAAATACATTATTATTGAATTCAATACATTGTAAAAGTGTGAAGGGGAGCGCAATGAAAATTATGATTAAAAATTGGGTCGCAAGTATTGAAAGTTTGAGAAACACTGGGATAATGATTATTTAAAAATTGAACCATGTGCCTTGTATAAGGGTTAATTTTAATACTAAGTGTCGACAACTGTCTTTTAACTTTAGATTGATATATACATTTGTAATAATCCAAAATCTGTCTTGATTTTCGAAAAGTTTATTTTTAAAATTTTTTTTTGAGACGTAGGAGTGGGCACAATCACCTCTTCACCGACTGAAGTAGCAAGTTTAGCACAGTAGTTTGCAATATCATAATAATTTGCATTATGTGCTTTAATCCAGTATATAGAGAGTTTCTTTTTTTAATTAAATTTTTAAATAGTATGATTTGTTTGTTAAATCTTAGAGGAAGGGTATTAAAGACACATTATGAGAAAAATATAAATTCTACCATTATTTAATACTGCACAATCAACTGAAAACCACAGTTGTGAATGTCTCTGCCTAAAGGACTGCATCCCCTGTCCGCCTAACAGTGGACTGACCCCCATTGTAAAAATTATACAATGGTTCATACTTATTGCTCAAAATTGTATTACTGTAATTTGCATGTATTATGTACTTCTATTTATTTGTTCTTTTTTCGCAAAGTTCGTTCTTTCATCTTCTCTTCAATTGAATTAATTCATCGCTGAAGCTACATCGTCCAACATTTCATTGATAAAGTCCTCAAATTTCCACAAGCCTGCCGCTTTTGCAGCTTTCTGGAAAGTTGAATATTTAGTTCCTTTGATTGTTAATAAGTCTTCGTAAGAGACAACACCTTCTTTCTCACGGAACGATTCCAGGCCAGGCAATCATTGCGATTTTTTCTGCGATAGCTTGAATAATGTTCTATCACAAGCATGCTGTACGAAACAAAGCAGATGGTGGCCAATTCAGCTAGAACGATACAACAGAAATCAGAGTTGGGAATTTGGAGAGTTATCTAGAACGTTGGCATTGTTGCGATAGTACATAACAAATTTATTAAAGCACCACAAAAACTTTATATATATATATAGAGAAAAAATAAGTTTCTTGAAGGAGTTTCCACAGAAAAGAAAGAAAAGAGGGTTCCACACTATATATATTTCAGAACTGATACACACAACACGACCACGTACACCTACCACACACAGAGCTCGTCCAAAAGATTGCAAGAAATTAGTCTTTGAATAAGCTTGACATGCAACAAAATATGATGGTTGATATTGCTCATCTAGATGCTTTCAAAATAAAAATTATGGAGGGGATTCCAAGTCTTACATTAAATACATTTTATAGAGTTTTAAAAAGTGAATCGAAGGGATACGTGTTAAGACATTTAAATGTACGATGCGTTTCAGTTATTTTTAGCCAATAAATACGCTATATGTGGATTTCGGTTTAATTATTTGTTGGAAAATGAGTACGTTAAAACATATCCTCGCACTCTTGATAATAAGGGAGTTATGTTTTGAAAATATTGTTGCTAGGATACGATTCAAATTTAGTGATTCTATTGAAATGAATCGATAGTTTCTATATACTTGATTTATGTGAGGACCATAGAGTAAAAGATCAATTATTAAACTTAAATTTTAAGCTTGCTGGACAATTTTTTATCCTGAGTTGCTACTAATTTTAAAAATTAGGTGTTCTTGAAAACTGCACCACAGTTATGATGTTCAGGCCACTTTCAGTTGAAATATATAATTGTAGATCATTTAATTTATTATTGTTGTTATTGTAGTGTCCTTCCTGCAGGGGAAGGAATGAAAGTTGCCATTGCCTGTGAGACAGGTTCGCCTTTATTATTAATCATATTTAATTAATTTCTTATTTTTCTGAAACAAGAGGCATGCTGACTAAATGATTTGTAGAAGATTTCACAATGTCGATACTCTTAATCCAGTGCTTCTCAAATTTCAATATTTTGACCCAATTTTCAATCATAATTTTCATTGCTCTCCATCACCCAAACAATAACAATGCATTGAACACAATAATAATACACTTTGACGCTCGCGCGCGCTAAAGCTACAATGTGACCGTAATTATAAACCATACCAATTATCAAAGTATATATATAAGTGTTAATTTTTTATTTGTTACTTTAAGTAACAGATATTTTAAGTAATGTTATAAGTATTATGTTATTTTTCCTTTCTAGTTTTTATATTGGAGCAGATTGCAATAAATATGCAACGTGTATTTTACTTTTTTATGTCAAAAGTAATTTGTTTTGCTTCATTTCTGCAAATTAATAATTTCTTAAGATAAAATATTTTATTTTCGACTCTTCGATGTGATCTCGCCCCCTGCGTAGGGTGTTCATGTTACCCTAGGGGCGCACCCCACAGTTTGAGAGGCGCTGTCGTAATCTTTGATGTAGTTGTCCTCTGGAGTCCTTCCTCTTACAAAGCATTAGATACTACTTTGATTATAGTATACTTAAGTTTTGTTGACTAACTATCAGCTTTTCTCCTATCAACAACTACATTCACTAATTACTTCAATTCGCTTTTTATAATCAGTCTCATTAATATATAACGTTTCTTGTTTAAGAAGGCAGTTAAGTTTGTAACAACATAAAAAAAGTTAATTTCAAGAGGAAAATCTCATGGAATAGCCTGTTACAACCTTTTCATCAACATTTCTTACAACCATCCAGCAGTTAGTTGAAATTTTACTTTTGGCATTGAAAGTAAAGCTACACAGCTAAGATACTGGTAGAGTTACAAAAGATTCAAACTGGTATGTGTTTCAGAACTAGAAGTAAACAGTGAAACTTTAGACAGTAAAGTACGTGTTACATTAAAAGCTTAGAAGTCTGTTGTCAGTTGCTCTTTTTTTAGAACTAATATCACTTTAACTTAATCAGTTAGATTAAACCCAAGAAGAAAAACCTTGAAACCATGGATGCGAAAAAAAAAAATAGAAAATTAAATTATGTCTTTCAATATGGATTTTTTAAAATTAAAAATCATTCAAATAAAAATGTTTTATCCTTCACACAATTGGATTACATATTTTAGTTATTTTTACTAAATCTCTCTGGTCAAAGTATTAAATGTCTTGTAAAATATTTTTAAGGGATGGTTCTTTTGGATTCTTAACTTTTTAAAAATAATTTTAATGCATTATAAAGCAAACTCGTTTTCGATCTTTTTAAAACTATTTATTAAAAACTTCTTTTTTTAATAATGATCTTAATTCCTATTATAATCAAATAATGTATTTGAATATCTCCTTTTCTCTTCTGAAACATCATGCCACTTAATAAAAACTGAAGAAAATAACTGTGTGTGTGGGAGGTATATAATTATTTCATAAAACAGAGAAGATTTTCAGAAGATTTTTGATGTCTATTTCTTTAGAAAAAAAAGGGTCGAATAGTATCAGTCTCCTGCAAAAGTGTTTTGAGATTAATAAAATACCTACCTTTCTTATAAATGAATTGATAATGAAAATTTAACAGTTTTATTCGTTTTATTACAAAAATCATTGAAAGTACTAAAATTTCACTTTTGGTAGCTATTTATTAAATTCAATTTGTTAATACATAGGTATTGTGGTAAAAATTAAAAGAAAACCTTTTGCTTTTAAGAAACTGACAATCGTGATAAATTTCTCAAATCTACATAAATTTTTGAAGAAAAATATTAATGTAGTATCCCTATTTACACACAAAAAATGTGATATATAAGTTCTATTTATAACTACACAACATTGAATGCTAAATTACGTAAGGAAATACGGAAGGAAAATCAGAGTGATCCAAAATAACAAAATTAGTCTCTAGAGAACAGCTGTCATGATTTTAAAATCGGGGCAGTTTTTCCTCTTAGGAACACAAAGCATGTAAAAAGGGCGCAAAAAAATTGGAGGATGGAAAAAGAGAAACAAATTAAAAGTACAGAAAATGTATCACCACCTTTAAGAGAGTAAAGACTGAAATGAGAACTACTATGGAAAATGAAAAGCTTAACAGTTTGATGTTCCTATGCGCTCAAAATGATATTACCATGGAAATTGATTATATTGATATAATTACACTGCTGCTCACCGTTAATAATACACACTGAAGGAAGCACGCAAATAACATGAAATTTACAACATGCATTAGCGGAGGTGAGATGTGCAAATGATTAAAATTTCAGCGCAGACACACATCACGCACGCATGTGGCGCCACCTCAAAGTGCTATTTTAGGCTTGGAGATTTCGACGATTTCAAGTTCGGCAATTGTGTTTTTCTCGTGGGTTTTTTCAAAAAAAGATCAGTTATGTAGAAAACAGCGATCAGCTTTTGATCAAGTATCCCAGTTCGACAGAGGAAGGATAGCGGCCTACCGAGATTGTAAATTATTTTTCAGGGAAATCGGTAGTGTCGTGTTGGACGAAACCAAACAACTGTAATGCGGATATGTGACCGTTGGATGCAGGAGGATACGACAGACCGACGTGGTCGTTCGCATCCACCTCAGTGCACCACTTCAAGTGAGGAGAGGCAAATTGTGTGCATGGCAGTGACGGATCGCTCAGTCACATCACGAACCATAGCACAGCACATTGAGTCTGTAACGCATCATTCATTGTTTGCGCGTACCATTCGACGCCTTTTACAGCAGAGTGGTCTGTCCGCAAGACGTCCATTGATTGGTCTACCCTTGACGCATAACCACAGACGTCTCCGCCTCAAATGGTGCGATGAAATAAGGGCGTGGGAAGTAGAATGGTATGAAGTTGTCTTTACTGACGAGTCACGCATCTGTCTGCAACACCACGATGGTCGGATTCGAGTCTAGAGACACCGTGAAGAGAGGATGCTGAACAGCTGCGTTATGCACCGCCAAACTGGTCCTGCACCGGGTATTGTGGTATGGGCCGGTATTGGATATCACTCTCGCATTCCTCCAGTACTCATTGCCGGTACTTTAAACCGCCAGGGCTATACCTATCAGAGGTGTTGGAGCCAGTTTCCCTTCCTTACTTTCAGGGCTTGACCACAGCCATATTTCAACAGGATACTGCATGACCACACGTGGCACGCATTGTCCAAAAGTTCTTCGTCAATCACCAGATTGAATTGCTTCCCTGGCCGGCTCGCTCTCCGGATATTTCACCGATAGAAAACATGTGGTTTAATTGCGGCTCGACGATTGACCCAGATTACACCCCCAGTTGCCACACCTGATCAACTTGGGCAACGTGTTGAAGCTGCTTGGTCTGCTGTACCCCAAGAACACATCTAAAGTCTCTTTGAATCAATGCCGAGGCGTTTGGCAGCGGTGATCTTCAACGATGGCGGCTACTCTAGCTACAGATTCTGGCAGGAACCGCACTTCACAGAAATCTATAAATTTAATCATTTGATACTTGGTCTACATGATATCTACAAAATAAATTTGGTTGTGTGCTATCTCTTGTCTTTTTTGGTGTTGCATTTACGGTGACCAGCAGTGTAATTATTTTGCGTATGTGCAACAATTAAAGTTCGAAGAAATCTTTCGGTGTATCAGTACAATGACAGTTAATCAACAAAAAATAAGGATGTCTAAAAGTAAAAAATAGTAAAGTGATAAGCGATGAAGAAGATGATAATTAAATTTTAAAAAATAACTCGTACAATATTTATACTCTATACTGTAATTACAAACGATTTTCTTAGCTTACTCTTCTAATTTGCAAAACGGCGGGTGATATCGTGAGGTAAGAAGTGGACAAGATTGGCCAAACCCTGCCACTATCCTTTCTTTATAGTTGCTACTCGAGGAAACAGAGGCATTCAATCATTTCATTGGAATCTCGGCATCTTTACCATCACATTTGATTTAGAGTCTAATAAAAAGTTAAATAAAATAAAATCAGAATTAAATTACCAATGTCTTACAAAAGGTTTCATGGTTTGGTAGAAAAAAAATTTACTTTTAAAACGGGGGAATTATTTACCTTAAGAAATACCACGATTCAATAATACAGGACGGCAATAAAACAGAGAAATTATTTTTTTAAGCCACACCATGTGTGTCAGAAAGTCTAATTAAACATAACTTAGGGAAAATAAAATCAACACTTGCAAAATGCGTTGTTAGAGGACTCTGAAAATAGTTACATATACGTACTTTTTAAAAATGCTTTAAAATAATTTTATACATAAGTACAATTAATGTTTCAATAAATAGTTTCTAATTTAAATCTCTTTGAAAAAATTTCTCTTCATGTATTTTGAGATTTTTTTCCTACCCTCTTGATACTTCGAACTCTTGATAATACAAAGTTTTTCATTGGACCCTCCAACTCCGAATGATCGAGAGTCGACTGTATTTATAAAACCACTCTGAAAGAAAACAAAATAGTCATACTATTTTTATGAATATACAATTTATAATATAATCTGTGACAAGTCTAAGTGAATCTGCCGTATGGAGGGTTAATTCATTATACACCAGAGAATAGTAAGTATTTAACTATCCCCTCCCCCTCTATTTTGTTATGAATTAATGATTCTGAATACAATGTCTTCCTCGTACATCAGTAAAATAATCCAGAAAGTAAGCCTGTCTAACATTTAAGCAGAACAACTAGTTCAAGAATGCGTGTGCTTTCTGCTGAGTTATTGTCAAACTAGGAAAAGCATTTTCGAATCGTTGGCTGATACACACTTGATTGGTGAGAGTCTAAAATACTTGAAATAATCGATAATCCTATCTTACGCTAGATATAGTTGGTCATCCTACTTCTCAATGCGAAATACGCCAAAGTTTGTGAAATTCATTGAAAAATTTAGAAAGTGAACGGACCCAATATGATGAGCGATTCCATGGTCAGATGGTGGATGAGGTAACTCAATGTAAAAAGTGAAAATGTGCACAGTAGAGCGAACGAAGTTATAGAATTTCGATGGAAAGTTTTTGACCACTACCCCATAATCCGGATCTAGCACCAAGTTACTTTCATGTGTTCAAGCACCTTAAGTCTGTTTTGGTTGGCAAGCAGTTCCTGAGAGAAGACGAGGTCAGATGCATTACTACCCATTCATAGCAAGCGCATCGGTATCTTTTTTTGACAAAGGCATCGAAGCTGTCGTGCCTGGCTACGATAAATGCCTAAACAGTGCTATGTCGAAAAAAAGTATGGCATTGTTTTTCATTATTTAATCACAATGAAGTGTTAATCATTCTTTTCTGTTTTTTCTGTTTCCAAACGAAACTTTCTTTTGGATGACTTAATATCACTGGATCAGAGTATAATACTGGACATATTAACCCCTTAATTGCCGCGGGCGTGTATACACTTTCTTCAGCGCTGCTGCCTTTAGTGCCCCAGACGTGTATACTCTTCCTTCCAAATGAGGGCTTTTTGCATTGTGCTGTTATGTTTAAAACTAGCCCCAAGGCTTTGGAATACAATAAAAGGACATTGACAGTACTTTTAAAGAATTTACTTATTTCGGAGGAGAAGTGAAGAAAGAATTTCAATGGCTATTCCAAGAACGATGAAATTCATAGCTAAGCAGTTTTTCTTGTTTGACAGTAATCTTTTCCACCCTTCATTTGGCTGACATTTTCGCTTAACGTGAGTAATAAGAACTTTTTGTTTTTGTACCAATGCACTGAATGTGATATTTTTTTTATGTGTTCAACCTTATTTCAGGATATATCACAGAAAAGGTAAGCAATAATTTATTTTTTATTATATTGTTGAATCTAGAAATTAAATTTCTGATTTTCATTTTAAAATTTTATCCTTTTTTCTTTTCTTCCTTTTTAAAAGTGAAAGTAAACAATTTTTAAAACGAAAAACACGTATTTTCCTCTCACCCCAATAAACCACGTAACAACACGCGCCTGTGGAAAAAACAGCGGCACTTCGGGGTGAATTTCATAAATTTTGCTCAGCAGTTAACGGTTTAAATGCGTTTCTATCATATTTCCAAGTTTCAGGAGCATTCTGACTTTATCAAGATGGATTGACATCCAGAAATCAGTGTCGCAGTCAAATGAAACGGTCTAGTTTTTTCATTTGTATATAGCTGGTCAAGTGTATGTAACCATTAAAAATGACTTTACAAAATACATATAAAGTACAATTGTTCTAGTCTTTCAATACATTAATAATCAGCAATTTCCGTCCAAAATCATTCTTTCTGAATGTTTACGTTCAGCCTTTACTCATTAAAAGTACAGTATAGGTAAGAATGGTTCCAGCAAATGCAAGAAGCGTGCTCCTGTAGAAATATATAATACTGCAAGCAGACAGTACAAAATTAGATGCATCAATCAAATCAGTTTCAAATCGTTCACCTATTTTATTTCCAAAAATCACTTTTTGATGACATTTTCTCTTATAGGCTCTCTTCAATTTTTCAGCTTCGACTGGTAAACTGCCAGCCATCCATAAAATAGCCAACATGCTAGTAGATGAGTTGATAAGTAATGAAACCCATTGAAATCGTATACAGAACATTATCTCGGTGTCAAACTTAATAAATATAAAAAGTGCCAAAAGAGTAATGCAGGTACAAAAATAAGAAATACATAATAGAAAAGAAGGCACGGAGAATACTGTTTGAGTTAAATTCAAAGCATCTTCTATTAGAGACAATTTTTTGAAGATATTTTCTTGTTTGCTGACAGTGAACTCTTCGAATGGACAGGATTTAATTTCAGATGTGAGCTCAATTACCAGGTCACAAATGCTCTGGCAGATGAAACAATACAGGAAAGCTATTAAATTAACAAATATTGGATAAATAAATGTATTGAAAGATATTTTGAAGCAAATAATTATGAAGAAAGTGGTAAAATTTATTTGAATGCCATACATTTCCCATTTATTACTTTGATAATTGCATGTAAGCAACTGCAATGCAGAGAAAATAGTGGAACACAGCATAAATAACAGCAGAAGAATTTGTGGCTTTGTTAAAATAAATATATGATTTTTTCGGAGACAATTCCAAAGAGCTGTCAATTTCCTTCTTTTTCGTCTCAAAGTGTACCAGATGATTGTACTGATAACGTAACAACATAAATATAAGAAAGATATTCTAAAAGTAGGGTCATCCAACTTGAAGCTGAACAGCCTGATATTATTCATCGTGTACTCGAAACTCGCGAGAAATAGTAAAAACAAGAAAAAGCGTACTAGAATTTTTGTTAGAAGCGTTTTGTTTGGATCTTCTAAGAGATCTGCCAAATAAAGAAATCGCCTTAAAAAGTTCAATCCGCACTCAAAGAAACACGAGGAGCTGAATGTCTTCCAGTTGGATGGAAGCTTTTTCTCATTCTTACATTTTGAAACTGGAAACTTCATTATGGTTAATAAGTTTTTGGCCATACCTTTTAATTTCTTTTATGAATTATATTTTACTATTATATTCTAATCTCTATATATAATTGATAAATATGGAATTATTTATGTACTGAACATGAAGTACTCTTATTCCAAGCATATCTTATATAAGCTAAACACACGATATATTGCAGCACGCATTTATTACACAGTTCATTTTAATCGCAATTTAGGAAATGATATTTAAAAATAAATAGAGACGGTTACCTAGTGTTAAGAACTTTGTTGTTTGATTTTCAAAAAGTAATTTCTTTAAAAGATAGCACGTTCTTCGTTTTTGTGAAGAATCCATCATTTCAGAGCATAGTAATCTGTTAAGAATGTATATCCAGAAAACATAAAAGCAAAATTCGCTTTAATAGCTTGAGAAACAGGAATTGATTGTTTATAGAAAACTTTTCCAAATAAAAGACTTAATGTAATTGATTTTTTTACCCGTGTTTGCATCGATTTTTGAAAAATAGTGGCGAAAGATTATTTTGTTCAGGGAAAAAAAACGTCTTCATCAAGTATTAGAAATCGTTAAAAACATTATTCTTAAAGCTTTTCTTGGAAAAACTCTTTTAAAAATAGTAAATTTTTAATCTTCACTTTTTTTCTTCTTTCTGAATTTATTCTTTTTTCATTTCATATACTTGTTTTAGAAGAATATAACGACAAGATTTGACATTATCTTTTGTCAAAAAGTGTTTCGGCTTTATTTGGCCAAAAGGATTATAGTGTTACGAATTTTGTATAAAATAATGTAAATAATTTGTATTTGGATGTGCAATGCCTTTATATTACTCTATGTTATATGTATTTCATATAAAAATTGTAATATTTGCAAGCAGCACCGTACCTTGCGATATAATGGCGATTCAATGGGAACTTGGCGAAATATTGTCGATGGAGCAAAGTTGGCATCATTTTGGGCAACTAATTTGGCGGCATTGGCGGCCATGTTGGTGAGTTCGGGACCCTCTGGATTCTTCTATAAATTAGTTGAGATATCTACTAATTTCACGATCTATGACGCGAGCGCATCTTTCCAGATGTTTCGGCCATGGTTCAAAATAGAGCGATACTCGTCGCAACAGTCATTCTGGTTTTGACTAGCGATTAGTGAACTTGCCTCGATCGAGATTATCTTGGCTGTGCTTGTGAATAAGCTTATATATACGTGTATTTTTAGATACTGATAATTGTGTCTAAGTGCTGTTGAAGGTAAGAAATCCTTCTGATATTTATTCTGAGAATTTTGCTGTTGAATCCTGTATTTTGAAGGATTGATTTACGCCAATAAATACTCATCGCTCTTAAAGATCTGTCTTGTTTTTTACGAATGATTTTTCATAAAATCCTCGAACCCCTATCTATGTAAAAATAGGGAGCTATTGTGGATAGAGTGATTTTTTTTTGATGATATAATACATAGAAAATATAGACAAGATGTAGTGTGAATCGAAGTGTGATATTAGGTTACTGTGTAATGATGGTCAAGAATAAGGCTAGTACAGAACAAATGGTCTTTGAAAATTTCCCTAAAACTGATAAAAAAACAAAGATTGTTTTTTTATCAGTTTTACTCTATTCAGAAACCCTTACTGTACTATATTAAAATACTGAAACAAGCCACATATGTTGTTTTTGTTTCAACAATACTCTCCTTGTTGGAAGATTTAGTTTTGCAGGCAAAGTTTGCTTATCAGCATAAACTTGAATAAGGTTATTGCTATCATTGAAAATGTGATTACGGTTATCAGATTGGTGACTTTATCAACTTAAGCGACATATATAGCGAAAATGCGATATCGACAAGAAACCATCGAGAAGCTTCTAAGATCGACACGTCTAGAAATTTCCGTGAGGCTATATACTGGACCTTTCAAACAAATTTGGAGTGAGCTCAGGAGATAATTCTGCTGAAATCCGAATCTGCTTTTGCATTAATTGTTCTATGAGAGTGAAACTTTATTTGCCAGAGTTTTTGTTCACTAGAAAGCTGTTTCTGGAGCATTGTAAAGCTTGCTTATAACATAAGAAGCATCGAGAGAGTAGGGAGTAGCAAGAGAAGAGCTTAGTAATGTGATCATTTTTTGCAAAACTGCAGAATGCATAGCGATCCTTGGCCTTGACAGATCCACAAAGACAACTGAGGGTTAGTTTTATATTTCAATGTAG
This sequence comes from Trichonephila clavata, assembly GCA_019973975.1. Taxonomy (NCBI): domain Eukaryota; kingdom Metazoa; phylum Arthropoda; class Arachnida; order Araneae; family Nephilidae; genus Trichonephila; species Trichonephila clavata. The sequence goes on along the minus strand of BMAO01026294.1, from coordinate 372 downwards.
TTAAATAGTACGAGAACGGACTATCTACACCAGGGTTCGGCAACCTATGGCACGCGTGCGACATGTGGCACGAGGAACAATTCTTAGTGGCACTCTGCACCACTCAACAAATTTGTCAATTTTTGAGTGGATGGAAATTAATAAATTGGTAATGGACCTTAATTGACAAATAAGTTCAGAATTACGGAATTACAAAAAAATCTGGAAAATAACTCCAAAGATAAATATACAGCTATTTTGTAAATTATTGAATGTCATTGCTGGAGAGATTTAATAATTTAAAGTGAGAAAATTGTCTGTGTACTTTACTTCCTCTTTTAGTTCTACATATCTAAGTAAAAAATGTTTTCTTCAAATGAAAAATGTTTCGAG